>JAADYF010000576.1:0-17792 GCA_023338175.1 Phytopythium delawarense
GCTGAATAGTCGAATGCACGCCTCGATCGGTGATATGTATCGTGCCATCAGGTACTGTCGGATCTCGATGATCGGACGACTCCGCCCGTCCACCACAATGGTGATGGCCGCCGTGTCAACGGCAGTGCAGCGGAGGCTCACCACGTCGATAATAACCGTGGACATGCATGTAAGTACGACTATAACCGTGGATATGCACATAAGTACGAATAATAACCGTGGTTTTGCGCGTAAGTACGTATTATTGCGCATAAGTACGAATATTCGTAAAAAACATCGTAAAAAGAGTGGTAAAAAGCGTGGTAAAAAGTAAAGTGTGACTGACGGAAATGACGTTTTGAACTTTCTTCTTTCGGACTTGCCGAGCAGGCCTTGGCTGAGTCTCTCGTGACCGGAATATATCACTTTCACGAACCAACACTCATGTAATTGGACGTGTGAGTGAAGGTCTGGGTTACAATCCAGGGGATCTTCAACAACAACAACAAACATTTTTTTGTTTCCTTCCAAATACATTTTTATATAATGTCAACACCCAAATTAGTGTAAATCATTTTTTGCACCGGGTGTGGTCCCCAACCCAAAGCAAGCATACTGCATTTCCCAATCTAATCAATTCAAATAATTTGCACAATCATGCCCCGGAATTTCTAAAAAAATCCGTCGTTGACGAAAAATCGCGGCACGATGACGATTAATTCGACCAAGAATGTGTCTCTTGTGACATTTAGTTTAGAGTTTTCAAGTCTAAATGGATTGGGATCGTGATTGTCGTGACGATCGTTGCTCATGTTCTCCAGTTGGAAATGTTGACTTGTTTTTTTGTAAATAAATATGGCGCTGGCGGAAGAGTGGGTATACACGGCGGATCCGGATAAAAACCATCGAAACTGGGTATATAATCGGGTGGTTGGATGGAAAAAGCAGTGCGGTATACACCACAATGGCGGGTTATTCGGATGCCGGATAGTGGATCCGGACCACCGCCAACGACGGTATACCTAGCATTGGGTGCGATTCCGCCTCGATTCGAATCGGGTGCAATCCGGGTTTTGGTTTGGGCTCACCCGCGGATCCTTCGCGCGACCTTCGCGCGACCTCCGCATCTTTTTCTCCTCCGTTCAACGGAGAAAAAGCTCCCCTTTCGTTTCGACCTGGGCGTTCCAAAGGACTTTGGACGCGCGACGACGGCGGCGGCGGCAAAGCGAGCGAGCGCTCCGGCAGCAGCAGCAGCAAGGGCGGGGCGAAGCTCGACGTCCTCTTGGGTTCTCGGCGGCCGGCGAGCAGCAGCAGCGGCAGCGGCAGCGGCAGCAGACGCAGACGCAGACGCAGCGAGTGACGCGCGCGCGGCCTCCAGAGAGGTTTGCTGTGTCCGCGCCGCGGGTTGGGGGGGGAAGTCGCTCACGAGAAAGGACAGGCAAGAGGGCGGGCAGGCAGGCAAGCCGAGGCCGCGACCGACCCCGCGCGCGTGATATCTTCGAGTATCACGGCCTCGCCGGCGACCATAGAGTCCTCCGCAGGCCCCGGGAGCCCGACGACCAGCAGCAGCAGCGGCAGCAGTAGCAGCAGCGGTAGCAACGTTGGCGGAGGCGCCACGACGCAGGAGAAGAAGCTCCACCAGCGATCCATGGACAGAGCGCCCGTGGACACCAAGGAGAGCCAGAAGCGCCGCAAAAAGTCCCAGGAAGAGTCGACGCGCGGTACGCCTGCCGCCTTGCATGTCTTCTTCCGTCCTGGATCGCACAAAACACTGATGTATCGCTCGTTGTGTGGCCGCCGACATCTGCCCGCGCAGCGGACGAGATGGAGGAGGAGGAGCTGGAGCTGTTCCAGATCGTGCTGGAGGACCTGCGCGTCAAGTCCACGGTCGTGTGGCAGAACGCCGTCAAGACGCTCAACTCGGCGCTGGTGCACATTGACCGGCCTGAGAGCCAGCGGTTCCTCGACTATGCCTTCCCCAAGATCGTCAGCATCATGCTCGACCAGCAGTACGTGCTTCGTGCATCCACGCACCGTTACGACCGCGTGGGGTAGATCGCACTGACGTGGGTTCGGCCTGATGTGTATCTGTCCACCCACTCATCGACAGCTCCAGCAAGATCGGGGCGTTCGAGAAGTCGTGTGTGACGCAGTGCCTGACGGTGGCGGTCCCGCTGATCGTCGCGCTGATGAAAGCGGGCAAGCACGTCGAAGCCCTGCCGGTGCTCGTGATGGTCTTCAACAAGAAGAAGACGTTCTACAAGGACCTGCGTACGTCCGCGATGATCGGCAGCTACTGGAACAAGGTGCCGGGGTCCCCAGAGGTGCGCGCTCAGTGCATCGAGGCGTTCTGCGAGATGAAGGGGTTCCAGTTGCTGCTGGGCACGTTGGAGCACATGGTGCAGAGCCATCGCGAGGACGAGGAGCTCGAGGCGGTGATCGACAGCGAGGACATCCGCACCCTGCTGCAGGCGCTTCTAGAGTTCCGCGCGTCGGTGCCGGACGATATTTGTTCAAATATCTGCGTGCTGATTATGACGTATTTTACCAAGATCCCGAGCTCGGTGCTGAAGAAAGAGTCGAGCGACGCGGTGGGTGCTGTTCTGGCCATCATTCGGCGCTTGGTGGACGCGGGCATCGTCGAGTCGGAGGAGATCAACAAGCTCTGGCTGGAGATCACGCAGCGATACGTCGAGTCGACGTCTTTGCCGCTCCGTCTATTCGGGCTCGAGCAGATCAACCAGATCGTCAACTGCGCGCAGGCGTCTCGTTCGTACCCGCCGCGGTACTTTGTTCGCAACGCTGGCACGGAGATCGTCAACGGCGTATACACGTTGAAGCCGGACGCGACGAACGCAACGTACGTGCTCAAGCGCGACGAGACGGGCCAAGTGTTCACGCTCTTCTGCTGCACGATGAAGAGCGGGCTCAAGTGGTGGTTCATCTCGGAAGCAGACAAGATGCAGCCCGGGTCGGACCAGGACATTGACTACTACCAGCACCAGTCCCAGTACGAGGAGTATCTGCCTCCGACACACAACTGGGTTGCCATTGGAAAGGGCGAGGCTCCTGCTCCCGAGTTGGTCGCCGACACGGTCCAAGCAGCCGGGGAGGAGGATCACTCTCGTCTGGACTATTTGCTGAGTTCGTGGGTGACCTCCAAGCGCATCATTGAGGAGATTTTCGGCGATCGCATTCACCGAGAGATTGTGTCGCGGAGCGCGCTTCTGGTCAAGTTCCTCGCGGAGTCCAACAAGCTGGACGCGCACTGCCTCGATGTGATCTGGCAGTCGTGCATCCAGAAGGATCAAACACTCGTGAACGAGATCCACAACCTGCTCATCACGACCGTTCCCTTCTTGTCGATCGAGCTGCTGCTGCACCTTGTGAAGAGCATCCACGACTCGCTGCTGCAGAACCTGCGCCGCAGCGAGCCGTTCCCGGAGCTGATCGCGTTCCTGCAGCGGCTGGCGACGAACTCGCCCAGCTTTTTGATGGACCGGAGCGCTGAGGTGACCACGGCTATCTTGCAGCTCCTGTGGTCGATCCAGATGCACTGCAACATTGCCAATTTCCGTCTGAGCCGAGGCCTTCGCGACTTTTTTCAAGAGGGGCTGCGCAGCGAGTACGGCGAGCCGTTGCGCAAGCTGTTCTTGAGCGAATGCATCGACGGGATTAAACGCTCGTGCTTCTTGGACAAGACGTCGTCCCCGAAGAGCAATGGAAATGGTTCGTCGGCGGGTGCGGAGCCGTTTGAGAGCGACGCAACGGCGTCCAAGTCGCTGGAGCTGCTGAAGTTTTTGATCGACTCATACCGACTGGACCAGGGAGAGGTGGTGGGATCCTTGAACAGCGAGCACGGACTCGTTGCGCTGCTGTTTGACGAGCTGGCTGCATTCGTTGCCCGCAGCAACGACAAGCAGTCCACCAACTACCGGACTGCAATTGGACACCGGCTGGAGCTGATCCACTACGTCCACTTCAAATCGCCGAACTTGGAACTCAGCATCCCGCAAATTGATCGTCTGTGGAAGATCCTGTCGTCGTCCCCGGCCGAGCGCGAGTTCTGCCTGGTTTTTTTCAACCAGACGAGTATGCGCGGCAACCACCAGCAAACCACGATGGGGTCGACGAGCATGCTCCCGTCGTCGGCGTCGATTTCCTCGGCGTTCAGCTTGGAGGTGTGCGCGTACATCTTCAACAAGCTGCTGTGCTTGCAGACGGACTTCAAGACCCTCGGCACCTCCGGCTACAAGTGCTTCAACACGTATTTTGCAGCTCTGAACGCGCAGCAGAAGAACACAGAAGCGCCGCTGAGTCTTCTGGGACTGGATGCGCTGTGGCAGATCGCGTTCGAGGCTCCGATGGACGTCTCGGACCTTGCGACTCGCGAGCTGCTGCGTGTGTACGAGCGGTACTCGGACGATCCGAGCACATCGGAGGCCGATGTGGAGGCGACGCTGAAGGACTTCTTGAAGCGCGTCTTTGAGCAGCTGTCCAAGGTTCATGAGTGCAAGTCGGACTCGCTCAAACTGGTGCGCCACTGCTCAAGTCTGCTCGTCGGTCTCGTGTCCAGCTCGCGTCGCAAACAACCGTCGTTCGTTCCGCACGGCTTGAGCGGCAGAGGCGCCTACTTCAGCGTGAAGCTGATCGCGCAACGCATTCCTGGGTCGTCGGGTGTTGGCAATGCGGTGGGTGGGGCTCACCAGGACAACTCGATCCGGACGCTGCAGACATCGGTCTACTCCAACCAGTCCCTGTGGCTGTTCCGTCGACAACTCGAGAAGGTCGTGGGGCACCCGATGCAGCAGACAAAGATCCTGATGGCGGGGTCTGCAGTCACTGGCGACCAAAAGACGCTGGCGGATCTGCACATTACCGAGTCGAGCGAGCTGCGCGTGCTCATGTTCAATACGATCGTGCAGCGCGGCGCGACATCTCCGATCGAGCACTCAACCCAGCACCTCAACTTTTCGGCCAAGAAGGACGTGCTTCACCCCGGCGAGATCATTTCGAACGACACAACGTATTTCGACGTGCTCTTCCGCGTGCTGGACACCGTCGAGGGCCACGATGTACACGAGGTCTTGTGGGAGTTCTTGAAGAAGATCCCGACGAGTGTCGAGCTGCTAGACCGTGTCGCGAACATTGGTGGACCATCCGCGCCGCCATTGCCGAGCAGTGACGATGACGATGTAACCATGGCGACGCCATCTGCTGACGATGTAACCATGGCGACGCCATCTGCTGACGATCCTCCGACGACAAACGCGGGGTGGTCGTCGTTGCTGCGCAGTGGTGCATCGTATCACGAAGCAATTTACACGTTGCAGATCATGGACGCGCTGCTGCTTCCGTCGGACGCAAAGAAGATCCCCTTCGCAAGGGCATATTTGCAGCGCTTCATATCGGGTGGCGGCTTCCACGAGGTGCTCTCGTACTTCATCGGAGCCAACTTCCACGCGAGCTCCTTCAATGAAGGCCCTGCCGTGGCGCTGCGCATCTTGAAGTTTTGCTTGTTCGACTCGGAGCACAGCGACGTGATGCTTGCTACTGTGAGCGACGATGATGTTGCTGCGGAGGCAGCAGCACCCGTTGCTGGAGACGAAGGATCCAGCGCGTCAGAGGCTGTATCGAAGTCCAAGATCGTGGTCGAACACAGCCGGTATGACGACCTTGTGCTCAAGATCGCGGAGCTTGTGGTGTCGGAGTTCGGCCGTGCCGAAGAGACTCTGGACCGGAAGCCGACGCTCCGCATTTTGATCGAAGCCGTCAAGACGGTCGAATCCATCGTTGCCATCGCCCCCGACGCCGCGGAGAAATACATGAGTTCGGTGGCGCTGCGCCCGCTCGTGGTGGCGATCCTTCTCAAGATTGAGTCGGACCACGTCCGTGCGCAGTGGCTGTCGTCGCTCCGATCTGTTTGCCGCGCATCTGCAAGCGCCGCGCAGGCCATCTACGCGGAATTCATCGCGTCGATCGACCGGATCGAGGAGATCACCGTCCCGTGCGACCAATACGCGAGCATGCTGGTCTTCCTCGCCCAACTGGATGGAATGACGGAAGAGTGTCGCGCTCTTGCGCAGCGCGTGGTGCTCAAGTTCCGCCGCGGGTTCTCCAGCAAGTTCATTGCGTGCAATGAGCACTCGAATGAAGTGCTGGTCGGGCTCCTGGAGTTCTTGCGCGAAGTGATTGTATCGCACGCCGAAGTCCGCGCTGCGATTGCGCGCGAGGTGGTGGACGTGGTGTACGAGGAGTGCCTGTTCACACTACCGAATGAGGAGCGCCGACGCTGTCCATTGTGTGTGTCGATCGAGACTCGGCGGCCGGCGTTCAAGCTGCTGGCGAGCGCGATCTCGTCGGACTCGACGATCCTGCACGATTTGCATGGGCGTCTTCCGCGATTGTTCACTCGGAGTGAAGAGCTGCGGAACAAGTGGGGCCAGGAGAACAACATCAAGACAAGAGGCAACGGCGAGCACGTCGGGCTCAAGAACCAGGGGTGCTCGTGCTACATGAACTCGTTCCTGCAGCAGTTGTTCATGCATCCGACGATCCGCCAGGGCTTGCTGGCTGCCAAAGTGTCGCCGAGGTCAACACCAACGGAGCCGACAAAGGCCGAGGCCGAGCAGTTCCCCGAGCGGCTCGTGGGATGCCGTGTTGCCGTCGAGTGCCTTGGCGGGCGTGTGTACGAGGCCAACGTCGTTGGGTACGACAGTGCGACGCGCCACCACACATTGCGCTACGAAGATGGTCGTGAAGCGAGCTTCGTCCTCGCGGAAGGGCGACCGGGCAACGAGAACGGGCGCTATGTGATCCTGCAGCCCGAACTGGTGGGCATCGACGCGACGCTTGAAGTGCTGCGCCAGGTCCAGCGCACGTTCTGCTACCTGCGAGACAGCGAGATGCGGTATTTCAACCCGAAGGCGCTCGTGGATTCGTGCACGTGCCTGAACCTCGAGTTCTCTGTGTACCAGCAGAACGACGCGAGTGAGTTCTGTGACAAGCTGCTGGATCGACTGGAAACCGGTCTGAAGACGACTCCGCAGGGCACACGCTGCCTGCAGGAGGCGATCGGAGGAAAGCTCATCTCACAAAAGCTCCCGAAGGGCTGTGACCACCGCTACGAGCGCGAGGAGCCGTTCATTCGCCTGGAGCTGCAGATCCGCGGCAAGGAGAGTATCGAGGAGTCTCTGGCAGCGTTCGTCGAGGGCGAAGTGATGGACGGTGACAACAAGGTGGAGTGTGAGTCGTGCGGCACGAAGAAGGCGGCGGTGCGGCGCACATGCTTCGGGACGTTGCCGAACCTGCTGATCCTGCACTTGAAGCGCTTCGACTTGGACTACACGACGTTCGAGACCGTGAAGCTCAACAACCGCTGCTCGTTCCCGATGAACCTGATGATGAAGCCGTACACCAAGGCTGGCATCGAAGAGCAGGAAGCGAGCAGCGTGTGTGAAAGCACGTCTCCGGACGACGAAGACATGGAGTCGGACGCGTCGAGCGGCTCGGACGAGTTTATGCCGGACGTGAACGGCACCGCGAACGACACTGACGACGATCTCGCGGCCGTCAAGCCCGACTCACCACGGAGCAACAGCAGCAACAGCAGCGCGAGCAGCGTCAATGCTCATGCTGGCGATGACAACGACTCGCCTGATGGAGTGATCTCTGTTGGTGCGGCTGATGTCGGCGCCGGAGGGGCGTCGAAGGCGAACCGCAAGCACAGTCACGGCTCGAAGGACAGCGCGGCGTCCTCCGACCCGGACTACGAGTACCGGCTGAAGGGCATTCTCGTCCACTCGGGCGTGGCGCAGGGTGGCCACTACTACTCTTTCATCTACGACCATGTATCGGAGAAATGGTTCAAGTTTGACGACGAGGATGTGACGCCGTTTGACCCGGCGAACATCGAGGCGGAGTGCTTTGGCGGTGTCCAGCGCCGTTCGTGGCACGGGTCAAGCAACGCGATGGAGATGGAGGTGTTCAGCAACGCACTCATGCTGTTCTACGAGAAGGTGGTGCCTGCGCATGTGGAAGTGACGACTGAAGGCGCGGCAAGCGAGGTCATGACGGACGTGAGCTCGTACGAGGAGGAGCGGTGCGACTACGAAGCGGAAGTGTGGAAGGCGAACGAGGTCTTCCTGCAGAATTCGTACCTGTTCGACGTCGAGTTCCACGAGTTCCTGCGCGAGATGGTGCAATCCAAGTACATGAAGGACTCCTCGTCACTGCCGTCGCCCCCACTGTCCCCGTCCGGAGACTCGGCGATGGTGCCTGCACCCGGGTCGCCAGGAGTGGACGAAAGCCTCCAGGCGACGCTCGCAGACATTGGCATCGAGTTCGTGCTCGGCGTGCTGCTGCATTCCCGCGAGAAGCACGGCATTGCGCGCTGGATCACGGTGCTGGCGGCCAAGTTTGCCAAGCACAAGAGCATCTGCGCGCGGTTCTTCCGCACGCTGGCGATGACGAAGCGCTCGGACTGGCTGCGCAGTCTCTTGTTCGAATGCCCCGACTCGATCGCGCGTCAGTCGTTCGTGCATCTCGTGTCACGTGCGCTGACGGCGTACGACGCGCACATGGTGAAGGACGGATCGGCTACGGTTGACTCGGAGGATGCGCAAGTCCTGACGCTGCTGTCACAAGCTCTCGCGGAGTTCCTGGACCAGACGTCAGTCGCGCAGCAGTCGCACCTGGAGGAGTGTTTCATGCTACTCCGCAACTGCGCTGAGATCAGCAGCGTCATGCGCGCGCTGTTCCAGCAGCAAGAGATGGTCGCGCGACTTGTGGGTTTCTTCCTAAGTGAACGTGCGCCTGCAGTGCTCAAGGAAGCGTTCCCGACGTCTCACGCACTGTCGGGCTCGTCGGCTCTCACCACGTCGGCTGTGGCTGCGGCCACTCATCGCTACGCGTCGCCCGACTACCAGTACTTGCTGGAGGCGATCATCGCGATCCTCGGCTTGCCGCGCCGCTCGACGGAGCCACTGCTGGCCGAGAGCAGCGCGCAGTACCCGCATCGCGTGGCGCTGTCGGACAAGGCCGAGGCCGCTCTCACGGAGGTGTTCAATGACTACCAGTCGGCGGAGAACGGCCTTGGAGTCGACGAGCTGATGAAGTTCCTGCGCGCGTCGACCAGCTCAGTGGGCACCAGCAACGCGCTTGAGCAGAACGCGCGCGCGTTCCTGGCCAAGTATGGCAACCGCGAGGCGACGCCTCCGCGCGTGGAGCTGGACGGGTTCCTGACGTACTACACGGACGCGGCGGCCGCCTCGACCAAGAATGTGCTGCAAGATCTGCGCGCGTTTGGCTTCGGCGAGGACCTTCGCCGCCACAGCAAGGCGCTGCCACCGGCGTCGTCTGTGCTGGGAGGTCTGAGCCCACTCAGTCGCTCGGCGCTGCTCAACGATGTGTTCATGGACTCTGCGCTCGAGGAGGACGCCGAGACGGTGGGCGACTTTATGCTCCGCATCAGCATCGGGGACGCCGCGACGTCCGAGATGCTGACGCGGTCGCTCCTTCAGTGCATGAACGGAGCCGAGAGCGGGTGGAAGGGCCAGCCAGTTGTGGACGTTTGCGCGCTGGCGCTGCAGAACCTACTCGCGTACGAGTTTCCGTACCAGAACCATCTGATCGAGCTCGCGCTCCTGGCCCCCGAGTTCGGACTGCTGAGCACGGCACAGACCCGCGCTCGCTTCGGCAATGGCAGTGCCAACCTGACCACGGCGACGCACGTGGCGCTGTTCGTGTACCGGCAGCTGACCATCGTACTGGAGTTGCACAGCAAGGTGCCGACCGTGGCGACATGGCTGGCCGAGCACGCGACCGCATGGGAGTGGCTGTACGAGTGGCTGCGCATCGAGTCGCTCAAGCCGAGTCTGGGCGGCCGCATGTCGGTGCTGACGCGCGAGCCGGCCAAGCTGGACGTGCTCCTGCGGCTGAGCGAGGCCCTGGGCATCGCGTTCCGAGAGGAGGAGCGCTGCTATCTGGTCGAAGGCGCCGGCTACGCGAACGTGAACGGTATTTATAAGAGCACGACGCACACGCACGACAACTGCCTGACGTACGCCTGCATCAAGGGCGACATCGAGTACACGCTGTTCCGGTGCTGCATGCCGAGCAAGGCGCGGCGCTGGTACATTTCGTACTCGCCCAACAAGAACCTGCTGGGCACCATGTCGGACGAGGACTTTTACTTCGTCCAGTCGCACGTCGACCACGAGCTGCCGCCCGAGGACGGCTGGAAGGTCTGGGTCAAGAACGACAAGGCGCAGCCGCCCGTGCCGACTGTGCGGCTCTACAGCTCGACCGTGGGCGCCTCCGGCAGCCGCGGAGAGAGCGGCGAGATGGAGCTGGACGCGCACGGGAGCGTGGCGATCCAGAGCATCGACGAGGAGTTCGCCGACGTGGACGGCGGCGTGGACGTGGACGGCGACGCGGACGCGGACACGGTCGAGTACGACGACAGCGAGGACGAGATCCGCGTGAGCAACGAGCGCTTCCAGGCCGTGCACCTAGACAACCAGGAGGACGGCGAGCCCAGCAGCGGCCCGGACGACTTTATGTGAGCGCGGCGCCACGAGCGGGAGCGCGCCGCGGTTGCGTGGCGCGAGGGCCAACCAGCTGGGCCGCGGCAGCTGTGGCTGCGGCTGGTGACCCGCGGAGCCGGCGCTGTATTTCCCTGCATGTGTTCATGGTTCCTAAATGGCGGTGCTGTGATCTGTCGGGTCTCGTGTCGGTCTCTCGCGGACTGACTAATCGGCTCTCGCTCGTGTCAGGATGGATGACCAGCCTGGTCTCTTCGCCGCTGGTAGGCCCACTTCGCCGTGGATGGCGGCCGTGGATGGAGGCCACTTGGCCCCTGCGCGCTGGATTCCCGATGGATATATCAGAGCGCGGCGAGACAGGCAAGGATGATGGCGCGGGATCGGCGGGGAAGGCGGCGGCCCGACGCCCACAAAGGCGGCGCCTGCAGTTGGCGATGACTGGCGACGACTGCAGATGGCGGCGAGGGTTCGTCGCCGCCGCGCCGACTCTGGCGCCCGCCTGTTGACGCGCGCGCCACCTTCAAGCATGTGAGCATAGAGGCTGAGCTTCAGCCGGCGGGCATAGACGCCCACCTGCGCGCCACGCACGCGGTTGAAGCTGCCGCGGCGCTGGTTATCAGATCAGTAGAGACCGACCGCGTGCGATGGGAGGGAGGATATGGATAGATGACTAAGACCGAGGCACGACGGCCGGTGCTGCTGCAGTCCTCTGACAGAGTCCTACGCCGGCGCTTCAGGGTGAGGATGCCGGCTCCACTGAGATGCCCTCGAGGGTTTCTCCTGCACGCGCCGGAGAAGGTGTCGCCGTGGCATCCATTATGCGTGTCGTCATATCGGAGCACTGATATAACATGCAATTCCCCGTGTCTCTGCATGCGGCGACCTCTCTGTGGTGGACCAATATCTACCGTATACCAGTACTCGTTGAATCACCACCGTGTGGATTCCTCGGCGCAGCCTACTGACAGGAGTGACTCCCCGGCGCCGTGCGCGAAGCCAGCTGCTCGCGCCGGGCCTTTCGCGGAAGCCGCCGCGCGCTTGGTCCGCCTGCCGTCGTCTGCTCGCGGAAACCTGCTGGGCCCGCGAAACATGGCTGCGCTTGACGCTCGGCCCGGCTTGGCGCAGCGGATGCAGTGTCGACGGGCGAGCCAAAAGGCCGGAAGCGAGTGTACGCGCCGGGCTCTCTCGCGATTTGTATGCCGCCGCGACATGAACCGGCGGCCGCCCTGGTCCATACAGCGCGCGCGACGACCGCACGACTGCGACGAGCACTGCCGGCGGACCAACCGGGCCAGTCCAGGAGCCCGAGAAGGAGAAGGCGGACCGACCGAGGCGGCCAGTTGCCAACTCGCGCGCGCGACTAAGACGGCGGCCAGCAGTCTCCGCGGAACGCGCCGACGCGCCAGCCCCGCCCCGCGACGGACAAGCCCAGCAGACGCGGCGACTGACCGCTCCTTCTGCCGGCTCCTCTTCGTCCGCCCACTTCCGCTTTCGCCGCCCCACGAGGACCATCCGGCCGGCCCGACGTCTACTTCGTCCTCATCCGTCGCGTCCGCTGCTGATCACCGCGCCGATCCAAGCGCCGGCACCCGCGGGCCACTCTCCGCCTCCTCGTAGCGTTTCGTCCGCGCCGCGTCTGTCGACGCTGAGCCGAGCCGAGCAGCAGACCGACGGCACCGACGGACCGACCGACGCGACCAGCGAGAGACATGGCGACGGCCGAGATGGAGATGCCGACCGAGACGCGGCCGCGCGGACGCAGCGCCTGGAGCCGCTGCGACCAGGCCGTGGCGCGCATCGCGCCCATCTCGACCACCACGTGCCAGGTCTGCGGCGCGCAGATCGCGCAGGGCGCCTGGCAGCTCGGCCTCATGTTCATCCACGTCGAGGGCTTCATGCTCATGGAGTGGTACCACCTGCAGTGCGCCAAGCGCATGCCCGGCGCCGGGCTCGCCGAGCTCATCGAGACCGTGCAGACCGAGATGACGCCCGAGCAGAAGCAGGACTTCTGCGCCGCCTTCAACGAGGCCGCCGCCGGCGCCTGACACCGCCACGAGCCGCCTCCGCTTCCCTGTCACGTGCCGTGCGTCTCCGTCTCCGTCTGCCTCTTCGTCCAGCCAGTCCAGTCCAGCTCCGTGCCGTGCCCTGCGTCTCCGTGTCTTCCATGTGAACCGCGCCGCGAGCTGAGAACCAGCGGGCGCGGCTCTTCATCCCGACGAGCAACAAGCCGCAATCGATAGACGCCACCAACAGTAGAACGCGCGCGGCTGAGCCCGCCGCCGCACTGCGCAGTACAATAGGAATCCATCCAGCCAACTAACCGGATCAAACACTTGAAGAGTCTATACATACCGACGCTGCTCTGCTTCGCCCGATCAATCTCATTCGCGACGACGCGACGCCACCATCCTCATCCGCATCCGCATCAGCATCCGCATCAGCACAACCCAGCGACAGCGGCGCTCGGCGTCTTTACCCGCCCGATCGGCCGCGCACGCGCTCCTTTCCATCTCTGCATGCGATGGCTGACCAGCAACTTGTGCTGCTAGCTACAGTGCAGTGTTCCTAGTCCTCCTTGTCGGCGGCCTTGGCCTTGAGCGACCACTTGTCGCGCTTGATGTCGAGGTGCAGCGGGGCCCAGTGCAGCTTCTCCGGCACGACCTGCGGGCCCTTCTTGCTCAGGCGCTTGAGCTGCGCGTCCACGATCTCGGACGGCACGACGAACACGTACTGGCCGTTGACGTACTTGATCATGTGCAAGTACTGCAGCGTGCCGATAATGTCCTCGTTCTTGATGGACGTCATGCGCGTGAGCTCCATGATGGACACCTCCTTGTCCGGGTAGTCGCGCAGGATGCGCAGCAGCTCGCCCGTCCAGTAGCTGCGGTAGCTCACGAGGCCCAGGTCCGAGAGCGGCTTCTCGGGCGACCCCACCTTCTCCTCCTTCTTGCTCAGCTCGTACGAGAACTGGATGATGAAGTGCCCGTAGCCCTTGCGCTGGTGGCACGGGAACGTCAGGATGCACGCCAGGTTGTAGCCCAGCTCCGAGTACTTTTCCTTGGAGAAGTACCCGACAGGGTGGAACCCGCGCGCGTCCACCTCGCACACCATGTAGAACAGGAACGGGTCCACGTCGTAGTACAGCGTCTTGTGGTCCAGGAAGAGCTTGGCCAGGTAGCACAGGTTCTGGCAGTAGATCTTGGACACGGCGCCGTCCACCTCGAACACGCTCAGGTTCTCGTGCCGATAGATCTCGTTCCCCGGCGGGTGCTGCGCGCCACTCGGCCCAACCGAAAGCGTCAGCGTCAGCGCACAACCTTGCCGTGTCATCACCATGCGCCTGTGCTCGGCAAGGCACGCACCCGGTTGCAGGCGCGACGCTCTTGGTGCAGCGCCAGCTCGCGCTTGAAGCAGAAGAAGGACATGCAGAACTCGCAGAAGTACAGCTGCAGATGCACGCCGCGGTCAGTCCTTGCGTTCGGTGCTGCCTCCGCCAACCAGCCAGCCACACGTACGCAGTCGATGTGGCCGTCCGGGAAGTACTCCTTCGGGAACGGCGAGAAGTACCACGCAGCCATGCGGAAGCGCCCGATCTCCACGAAGCGCACGTTCTAGCAGGCAGCAGCCACAGCTCGGCGGTCAGCCACGCCACCCCTCGCCTCCTCCAGCTCCTACCCGGATACCCGACCGACCTTGACTTTGGTGACCTCCTCGTGCTCGCGGATGCTGGCAGCGTCCATGCCCTCGTGCTCGTCGTGCTCTTCCGGCGGCGCGAACTCGTGGTCGTCCGTCACCTTGCGCTTCTGACCGCGTGTCCGCGTGCTCTTGGCGTCCGCGTCGGCCGCACCGACCGCCGCCGCGCCGCCCGCAGCGTCCGCAGCCGCGCCCGAGCCGGCCGACTTGCTCTTGTGCTTGTGCCGCTCCTTCTCCTTGGCGTCCTTCTCCTCCAGGCTGCGCTTCTCCTCGTCCGTGCCCGCGCGCACGATCTCGTGCTCGTTGATCCACTCGTCCATGCGCCGGTTGAACTGCCGCAGACGCCCACAGACGCTCCGTCAGCGCTCCAGCCTCGCCGCCAGGGCCAGCCACACGGCTGCAAGCACAGCGTACGTCATGCCAGTGCACGTAGTACTTGAACTTGTCCTTGGCGACCTCCTCTGCGCCGCAGCACGGCCGCAACCGGCGCGTCAGTATGTCCTGCCGCCCGCCCTCCCCACACGCTCACTACGGCCACCAGACGCGCGTACTGCGGTCCACGACCACGCAGGTGCGCTCTCCCTGGCCCATCCACCGCGCCACGAGCGTCGCGCCCACCGGGAAGCCCGCGCCGCCGCCGCCCGCCGCCTTCTTGTCCTCGTCCTTTGGCGCCATTTTTTGTATGGACTCCCCAACACAACCCGTAGATATAATATGCTGCAGGTCGGAGCTCTACGGTCTCTATCTATTTCACGAAGACTACCACTTGTCCAAGGGTATCTCGTCAACAGAGGTTCAACCGGTTACACCTCTCGGCGTCAACGGGTTACACCTCCGCCATTGCCGACGGCGCGAGCAGCAGCAGCGCCAATGCGTCCACCACCAGCAGCGCGACGCTGTCGAAGAGGAACTTGGGGGCGAAGATGGCCCAGACCATCAGGTGCCGCCGCTGCAGCGCCACGAAGGCCGTCGAGACGCCCGCGGCCAGCGCCAGGGACGCCAGGAAGGCCAGCAGCGTCGATCGCCACGCAGCTGGCGACCGGCTCGGCTCCTGGCCCGCCAGCAGCCAGGGCAGCGCCAGCAGGCCCAGCGCGTAGTTGCCGAACGTGTTGAGCCCCAGCAGCGCGCCGGATGCGTGGAACTGGAAGGCGTCGAGCCCCACGAAGCCCGCGGCGTTCTGCAGACTCGTGAACGTGTTCTGGTGGCCCGTGAAGAAGAACGCGTGGCTCGTGGCGCTCGCGAACAGCAACACCCACGCCGGTCGTGCAGCTGATGCGGCGGTCGGCTTGGCCCCAGCGCTGGACGGAGCCGTCCGCGCGACGAAGGCGAGGCTGAGCAGTTGCAGCGAGGCGCTCAGGACCGACACGGGCGACGACGGGCCGAGCACCAGCATATAGCACGGCACGAACTGCCAGAAGAGCATCAGCACCAGCCCCGTCGTGCCCTCTCCGCGCGTGTTCCGCCACCAGAAGACGGCGAGAGGCGCCAGGAAGCTCAGGTACACGGCACGCGGCAGCCACAGCCGCAACACCGCCCATGGGCTAGGAGCCGCGGCCCAGTACAGCGCGCAAGCCACAGAGTTGACGGCGACTCCGATGGTCAGCGACGGAAACCGGCCGTCGAGCAACACCCCACCGCAACCGCTGCGCTTGAAGAAGGCCGCGAAGGCCGACGCCAACGCGACCAGCGCGACCAGCGGGATGTACGTTCGCAGCAGGGACGGCGTCGACTGGATGATGTTGGGTGGCTCCAGCGCGCTGGCCAGCCGTGAGCTGGCGATGAACACCGCGGACGCAAAGGTGCGCGACCTGCGGAGACCGATCGCGGAGCCTTGCCGCTGCGCATGGAACAGCAGGAAGAACCCGATCGTCTCGGACAGGAACGTCATGACCTTGTCTTCGGCCACGATGTAGCTGTTGGACAGCAGCGCGAGCGAGTGCAGCAGCACCACGACAAACGCCACGACCCGCACGCTGTCGATGCTTCCCACGAAAACCGCCGCGCTCTTCATTTCTCGTCGTAGGCGCCTCGCTCGCACCGACGCGGACATCAGCGCCAGACTCGCGATGACCGCAAGCGCGCGTGAAAGTGGCGACGCTGGCAACCATCGTGTCAATGGGTGTGAGCTAGGCATGAAGATCGCACTGACAGCCGAGACGCCCCCCGCTACCATGACAACAACGGCGGCCTTGGCTACGCTAGCGACCGTCAAGACTCGCTGGTCGCAAATCACAGACGCGCTCGGGTTCAGGCAGTCGATCACGAGCAGCAGCAGCGACCAGGTGAAGAGCAAGAAGCCCCACGCCATGATGCAAAGATCAAACTGCGTCCAGATGGATCGTCCAAGCGCCAGTGCTTCGCGCAAGTACCGCTGCTGGCGGCTTACGAGGTCTTCAAGCAGCTCGATCTTCCTGGTTAGAGCCGATGGCGACGCCAGCGCGCCCATGTCGAGGAGAGTCAACTTGTCCTTCACACCGTCGATCTCGAGCAGCATCCGCTCCAGTGCGTCGTACGCTTGCGCTGGCAACTTGGACGCTGACGAGTACGTCCACAGGTAGCGCCTCACCTGCTCCACATTGAGCTGGAGCGCCACCGCGAGCGACTCGAACGACGCTGCCAGTCGCTGCTCTCGGCCTGCTTTGCCTTCGGTGGCGCCACCAGCTGGAGCAGATCCTTCTTCTCCAGGTTGCGGCGAGAAGAAGAGCGACGGGATGACGCTGCCGAGGTTGCCGAACGGGATCGGCAGCCCGCTCAGCAGTGCCAAGGTCGGCACGAGATCGACCTGCGGGATCTCGGAGCCCCAGCGCTCGCCGTACGGCCGGAGCTCGTCCGCGACGATCGGCTGCTTGGAGTACAGGAAGAGCGCGGCGCCCGTTTCCTCGTCCGTCGCGCCGCCGTGGTTACCGTCGGCCGACATGCCGTGGTCACCAAGCACCGCGAGCAGCGTGTCGTCGTTCGGCAGCGCGTCCAGCAGCTGGCCCAGCACGCGGTTCATCTCGTCGAGCTTCTGCGTCATGAAGACGCTGCTGGGCCCGTGCGTGTGGCCGACGTGGTCGACGCCCAGGAAGTGCGCGATGAGCAGGTCCCAGTCGCCGCGCAGCAGCTCCGGGAACAGGTGCCGCTGGACGCCGCGGTCCACCGTGTCCAAGTCCTTGACGTTGAACGAGTCGAACGCGTACTTGCGCGTGAAGAAGGCGTCCCCGTACAGCGCGTCCCACGTGTCGTCACCCATGAAGACGATGCCGCGGCCCTGCGCGCGCATCTGCCGCAGCAGGTTGTCCTCGACGATGGCGCTGCTGCTCGCCATGTTGTCCTTGATGTCCAGGAACGTGGGCAGCGAGCCGGTCGTCAGGCCCTTGAGCCGCTGCATGGTCATAGTCGGCGGGTCTGCCACGAACTTGAACAGCAGGCTCTGGCTCGGCCGCGCCGCCAGCGTCTCGTTCAGCACCGGCAGGCGGTCCAGGTAGTAGAACGACGAGGCGGCGGTCGAGGCACTCGCAGCGTCCCCCGACCGCACAAAGTCGAAGCGCAGCGCGTCCACCACCACGAATACGACACGTCGGAAGCGCGCCGGCA
>JAADYF010000577.1:0-17773 GCA_023338175.1 Phytopythium delawarense
ACGTGTACGCTTTGTGACCGAGCATAATTCCTTGCCCGGTTACAGATTCGGTAAGCTATGACCCTGTCGCCCTAGAGGCAGTAGGACGATTCCGATTGAAAAAAAATGTGCAAAAAACTTAAGGAATCACCGAAAAGTGAAAAGAAATGTAAATTATCTGATATTTACGTACCGAATCGTGATTGGTCGGTGGCTGGATGGCAGTTGTGCCACCAACTGATGGAGGTTGCGCCAAGGTCGCTCGTAACAAAATGTTAATTATCTGATATTTACGTACCGATTCGTGATTGGTCGGTGGCACACTGTGCCACCAACTAACTTACCCCGCCAAAACTGATATATTAAATAATATATTAAATATATATTCAAAATGCGTATACATAGGAGTAGGGATCTCGTCGCAGTGTCCTGTCACAATAGAGTGACATGTCATTAACCGTTAACCCATGTCGTTTGCTCGAAATAGCGTGAGATGCTGGCACTATTTGTTTCCTCTGACAGTATGCCTATGTGTCATTATTTATATTAGTGACCCTCTCGACTGGTGCTCGACGCCAATGGTCATCGTCACCTCACCTCGGCATTCACCTCGGCACTCACCTCAAGCCTCTCAGAGCGGAAGGCGCGCGTGCACGCTCCTCCTACATCCCGACCTGCCGCGTGTGTCCCTGCTGCTTTCTTCGGCGAGATGAGCGCGACGGAGAGCGTGCTGCTGGCGGTGGCGCGCGAGCACTCGGCGCTGTTCCAGGCGGGCGCCATCAAGTCGCAGTGGGAGTTCTTCGAGTACAGCGTCAAGCTGGCCATGGCGCGCTGGACGGCGCTGCGCATGGCCGTGGAGGGCGAGTGGGGCGGCGGGGACATGCGCCGCAAGTACGAGATGCTGCTGGAGGAGGTGCTCAACGTGTTCAAGTACGCCAAGGTGGTCTACGCGGACGAGCTGGCCGACGACCTGGGGAGCTACGTCGAGGCGCAGTTCGGGCTCATCTGCGAGGACGGCAGCATCGAGGAGCTGGCCGAGTTCCTCACCGTGCTGGCTGACGAGTGCAAGCGCGGCGAGTACGCGCGCGTCAAGGAGCTGCACGACAAGGCGCAGAGCATGTTCCCCATCGACCTCAAGGCCGCCAAGCTGCGCACCGAGGGCGGCGGCGACCACGCCATGGACGCCATTGCCGAGGAGGACATGCAGGACGACGCGCAGCAGCAGCAGGAAGCGGCCGTGGATGAGGACGGCTTTACGACCGTGCGCCGCTCCTCGCGGCGGAAGGCGGCGCCCAAGCTCTTCGACCCGTCCGTCGAGTTCCCCGGTGCCCAGTGAGCCTCGCGTCGATCGGCAAGTGCGACGCCCAAGGCTCGATAATTATATATGTACGAATGGTCGTCGTGTTCGTCTTCTCCTGCATCATCACATGTCGACACGCCGGCGCTACTCAAAGTCGGCGAACATGTCGTCCTCCTGCTCCATGGCCTCGACCTGCGACGACAGCGACGCGGCGGCGGCGGCGTCCGCGTCCTCCTCTTCCTTGCCGTAGAGGAACGCGCGCGCGTGCGCCGGGGTCACACTGACGCTCGGGTCGTCGTCCGAGCTCAGCAGCGTCACGCCCTCGCGCTTGACGGCGTCCCACGCATCCGACTCCTCGCCCAGCAACCCCTTGAGCGAGACGAGGAACTCGTTGAACTCCGCCGCGTACTGAATGTCGACGCTGCGCTTGCGGAAGTGGGCGAGGCACTGCAGCCCCTTGCGATGGAACTGGGCGTCGCGCTGGCCCAGGAACGACTCGATCTGCGTCTGCATGCCGCCCACTGCAGCCTTCAGCCGCTCTAGGCGGTCGTGGCGCTTGCCGCTCGACACGTCAACGAGCGCTTCAAAGTCGGCGACCGGGTTCATCGAGCCCACGGTCGTGACGCCGCTGCTCCCGTCCAGCAGATCGTCTAGATCCAGCTCCCCATCCGACGCTCCGCCGTCAGCAGCGTCATCGTGGTCGTCGTGGTCCCCGTCGTCCTTGTTCGCCGCTTCCTGCTTGACCGTATCGCTTAGCGATATACTCACGTCGCTCCAGAATACCTTCTTCTTCCGGTTACTCTTCACTTTCACGGCCTCGCGCAGCGAGAACGCGTCGCCGAAGCTGCTGATCAGGGGCTCGATCTGCTGCCTGCGCACTGGGTCCATGTTGATGGCTGCCTCAATGTCTGCGGGGATCGGCGGGATCGGAGCGCCGTCGTCGAACGCGCGAGTGCTCACAGCGTTGAAGAAACGGTTTACCACTGGATTGAAGCACGACCCGACCTCATCGGCCTTGTCGTCGCGCACGCTGAGACTGTCCACGAGCTTGTCAGCCAGCGCCTGCTGCTCCGCGTTCGGCGTGAACTGGCGCGTCTTGAGCGGCGCGAACTCGTAATTGCGCACGTCTTCTTCAAACGGCAACACGTTCGACCAGAGCGCGTAGTACTTCTCCTCGCCGCCAGACGGCGCGTTCGGGATCAACGCCACCACCTTCGGTGCCGCGTTCTTGCGCGCGACGAACCGCGCAATAGCCACTTGGTTCATGGAGACCATCGCCTCGATGAGCGCCGCAAGCGCTTGAGCAGCATGAGGCTTGCCAGGCTCAGCAATGAACATGTCCGTCGGCTCCATGAACTTGGTGGGTGACACCAGCGAGCGGTCGAGGAAGCCCAGCACTTTGAGCGACTTCTCCGTCTGGAACTTGAAGAACTCCACATCCGCCGACGAGAAGGGGACCTTCTCCTTGCCGTAGCGGTACGCGCGCACCTGGTGGTCGGGCGGCACTTCTTCGTCCGGGTCGCGAGGGTTCGTGTACCGACGGTCCATCTTGACGCGGCCCGCCGTCTCCTTCTCGTACGATGCCTGCGACTCCTTCGCAAGCGTCGGCAGCGTCACTGGCTTGGTCTTGAGGTAGCAGTACACGGGGATGCCGAACCCGTCCGTCCCAATCTCGAGGTTGCCGCGGAACTTGGTCGTCGGATTCACCGACCGCTTCATGCCCTGCGCCAGCAGCTGCATCCGCTTGGACACGGAGCTCACGTGACCTCCCACCTCCGCCGCAATCGACACCAGCATCTTCTCATTCTCGGACTGGCGGACAGACAGCAAAACCATCAGCAGATGAAAGCCGATCGATGATTTGAAGCGCGCGATTGCACCTTGTCGAAGTCCGTGCTGTTCGCTGGCGAGCGTTCCCCCTTCACATCCGCCGATGCCTCCCCAGCGTCATCCACGCTTTCTGTCTTGACCGTGTCCGAAGTGGTGCGGAAGTCGAGACCGCTGTTCGTTCACATGGCTCAGTCCGATGTACACACCCATCCTCGGCTGGAAGAGCCGCACGCACATGACTTGGAGCTTGACTTCCATACTCGTGATCATCTGGACGACGGCCTCGATGTCGGTCGGGTCGGTGATCTTGGCGGCTGCGTCCGTGATCACCAGCAGCTTCCGCTCGCACTTTTTGTTCTCCGTGCGTCGGAACAGCAGGTCCAGCGCCACGATCAGCCCGTCCAGGATATCCACCTGCTCTCATCCAACGCGACCCTGAGCACCTCCACGCCTCACAGACCCAACACGGACGCTCCCACCTTGACACTCGAGCCCTTGGACGGCTCGAGCTCGCGCAGCTTGTCGCACAGGCGCAGCGTCGGCGTGTCGAGCGCCTGCAGCACGCGCACGTTGCGGTACTGCTCCTGCTCCTGCTCTTCGTTCAGCTGGTTGTCCGTCTCTGTGATGCCACCAGCAGCATCAGCACGGCCCTCCATCTCTTAGTGAACACTCTACAGCAAAGTCTCACCGGCCGAGCCGTAGACGACGACCCCGATCTCGTCCTTGGACTTGAGGAAGAGCTGCCGTCTCACCAGGTCAGACGCGGCTCCTTCAACCCTCCTGTCGCCGTACAACAGTCCGTACCTTTTGCTGGATCATGAGCTCCACCGCGCCGACAGCTGCGTCGAACCGACGGCCGCTCTCCGCGCTGCTGGCAGCCCCGCGGCCGCCCCGAGGCGCGCGCTCACGCAACGGCGCGGCCATCGAGGGGCCTCCGTCCAGCAAGATCATGATCGCTTCCTGCGCGCATCCCGGCACGAAAACAGCCCGCGACGGTCAGGAATGGGCGCCAGCGTCAGTCCAGACGTCGTGTGGCATGCTGCGAGCCCGCCACGACGCCAGGAGCGCGCAGGGGACTCGCCTTGGAGCGCGACATGGCGGCGATGGCGACTTGGTGGCAAATCGTGTAATGACGAGTTAGAACCGAAAAGGCTTCAACCGCCTCGACGGTCGCGCGAAGGTCGCCCCAAGCAAACCGAAGGAAAAGGTGTGTACCACAAAATGTCAGTACTCTTCGTGGTTTGCTTGAATATCACATTGTCCACGTTGAAGTGAACTTGCAGGCCCAGGATCTTGCCAGTGGTGGAGGAGGTTGGCCGTCTCGGTGCCGCGTCTTGGGTGGCGGACGCTCTTGGCTGACCACTCAAGGCTCCCGTTTCGCTGGCGTCTTTGTCGGTGTCAGTGATGCAACTCGATACTTGCTCGTTGTCGCCCGACTCATCGATCACGACGATTAGGATGTTGCTCAGCATGTTGTCGCCCGCGCTGGGACTTGATGTTGCCAATCACAGGCGCGACCACCGTCGTCTCCATCTGTATGGCCTTGGCGCTGACCACCAGCTGCGTGCGGGATGCCGGCCTTGACCGTCTCACCCACCTTAATGCACGTTGAACACGATGCCCGGCATGGGCGTTCATCGAACCAAGTTGGCCGTGGACATTGGCGGCCGGCGCCACACCCTCCTTCTCGCCTTGATCCTGACCACGCACTAGTCATTCAGGCTCAAGGTGACAAATTCAAGTTGAAGGCGATTGCTCTTCTCATTAACCGCCAGCCAGCCATCCATGCAATCCCAATGCTCTCCACGCCTCCTTCCCTGCCACGTGACGGGCTTCTCCTCTCTTTGCTCACTTGGCGAAGGCGATGGAGCGGGCGACGGCGACGGCGACGGCCTCGCCGCGCATGAGCTCGATGAGGCACAGAGCCATGGGGATGGCGGTGCCCGGCGCCTGGCTGGTGACCACGCCGTCGTCGCTCACGACCACCTGCTCGGGCGAATACAGCTCGCCGAGCTGCTCCTGGAGCGGCGGGAAGCACGTCATGGTCGTCCCAGGGACCAACGAGTTGCGGTGCAGCACTTCGACGGGCGCGGCGCAGATGGCGCCGAGCGGCTTGCGCGCGACGATGTGGCGCTGCAGGATGCGGACGAGCACGTCGCTGGCGCCCAGCTGCTTGGCGCCAGGCCCGCCCGGCACGACGATCAGGTCGTAGTCCTCCTCCGCGCAGTAGTGGATCGACTTGTCCGTCTGGATCGTGGTGCCGCGCACGAGCCGGACCAGGTGGTGCGGGTGGTCGTGGCCCACGTGGGCGAGCGTCACGCGCATGCCCGCGCGCGCCAACAGGTCCCACACGGCCACCACCTCGATCTCCTCGCTGCCCTCCGCCTGCCAGCGAGGCACAGTACCGGCGCGTTAGTGCGGAGCCAGCGCGAAGCATCGGCATGCACAGGGCGGCGCACCACGGGGATCAGCGCCGTCGGCTTGGGGTGCACCATGTCGCTGAACTTGTCCACGAGCGCCGCCATCGTTGTCTGCCGCGCTCCAAAGTCGAAGTGGCGAACACCCGACAGTTAGAGAATCGCCCGGTTCTCGTGGCAGTTGGAAATCCGAGAACTCTGGATCCTACATGCTGAGCAACGGGCAGATCGGCTTTCGCCCAGTCCTGCTCACACCCGAGGACACACAGCTTGAACGAAAGGCATGGCGTCGCCGACGAAGACCGAGCCGACGCCCGTGATTGTGGCCACCAACCTGCCCGACTTTGGCGCGACGGTGACTCAAGTGACGGTCAAGCCGCGCGCGCTAATCGTCGTGGGTGACGGCAGCGAGGAGATGGAGGTGCTCACGCTGTCGGACTTGCTCACGCTCGGCGGGATGCACGTGACGCTCGGCGCGCTCGGCCGCAAGCCCATGAACGTGGTCCAGGGGAGCTTCGGGCTGCGCATCAAGGCGGACCAGTCGATCGAGGAGAGCAGCTTCGGCACGTTCGAGCTCATCGTGCTGCCCGGCGTACGTCTCGATGGTTCGCTTGGTCGCTACCGTGGAGGGTCTCGCTCACTTGCCTGGTCGCGGGCGAGCAGGGAACGGGCGCCAAACGCTACCTGGAGTGCGAGCTGCTCAAGAAGATGCTGCAGTGGCACGTGGAGGACGGGCGTTGGGTGGCCGCAAGCTCGGCTGCGCCGGCGCACGTGCTACGCCCGCTGGGCCTGCTCAAGACCGGCGCGCAGGCGACGTGCAGCGCCGACAGCGCGGGCTTGATCAGCGACTGCTATGTGGACGCGAGCGTGGTCGTCTCGGGCCGCTGCGTGACGAGCCAAGGCCCCGGCACGGCCATCGAGCTGGGCTTGACGCTCGTCAAGCTGCTCTGCGACGAGCAGGAGGCGTGCAAGGTCGCCCGGGAGATCTGCTACGACTGGAAGTAGGACGTTTGGTGAGAGGTAGTGCTCGGGAGGCTGGCGCGGACGCGCGCACACTGCACACAGGGATCAACATGGCACGTTTGGTTATGGACGGAATAAATTACCTGCTGAGGATGGCTGTGGCGCGCTACGGGACGACGATCATGGCGTAGTAGCGCGCGAAGACGAGGCTGGCGAACATGAGCGCGTCGATGCGGTCGAGCACGCCGCCGTGGCCCGGGATGAGCTTGCCCGAGTCCTTGACGCCTGCCGCGCGCTTCAGCAGGCTCTCGAACAGGTCTCCGAGCCGGCCGACGATGACCGCGAGCACCGTGAAGCCGATCTGCGCGACGGTCGAGCCTGGGACGTCCAGCAGGTCGGACGAGACGTGCATGGCGACGACTCCGAAGACGATGGCGCCCAGCGTGCCCTCGTAGTCCTTGTTCTTGGACAGGTGCTTGGCGAGGGGGTTGTAGTGGCTGTAGTTGACCCACTCGAGCACCTTGCCCGTCAGGTACGCGCCTGTGTCGGACGCCCAGACCACGTAGAGCAGCACGATGAGCAGTTTGCGGTAGGCCTCGAGTCGGTCGTCGTCCACGAAGGCGACGATCACGGACAGGCTACCGATGATGTACAGATAGCCGAGCATGTCGAGCGCGATGTGGAGGAAGACCGCGGGCCCGCCGGGCCCGTTCGGGTTGCTCAGGCGGAAGAGGAAGAGCAGCACGGCGCCCGCGAGGAAGACCTCGCTCGGCTCGAGGGACGTGCCGCAGCTGAAGCGGTTGATCGGGCACGACGTCGAGTGCATCGTGAGCAGCGTGAACACGACCTTCTCGACGAGGCAGATGAGCGCGTACTTCCAGTTGGGCGCGAAGGCCCCGCTGAGCGACGCGACGAAGTCGGTCGCGATCGAGTAGAACCACCGCAGGCGGTACAGGTCCGTGTTCTTGACCTCCGGGATGTACTCGACGTAGACGAGGAAGCACGTGCTGGTCACGGCGGTCGTGACGACCGACGCGAGGATGCCCGCGACCCACTCGTTGCCTCCGAACAGGCTCTGCGCGATGCCCGTGACGGCGCAGCGCTCGAAGCTCGGGTCTTGCGCGTTGGCCGCCGACGCCCACGTGCGGTTGCTGCTCACCGACCTCGACGCGACCTCGTCCTGGTCGTCCTGGCCGTCTGCGGGGCCTGGAAGCAGCGCGGCGGGCGTCTGGTCCACGCGAGGGTCGACTTCCGCCGGGTTGACGGCCTGGTGGTGGTCAGCAGGACGAGGCGGAGGCTCCTGCTGCTGGCTGGCCGAGGACGACGCGGTGGCCGTGGCGCTGGACGAGCCGGCGGTCGAGAGCACCGGCGCCTCCGACACGTCGGGGCGCACCACGGCGCGCGAGCGAGCCGCTCCAGCCCGCGTCTCCGCTGCGGCGGCGTCGGAGATGTCCGAGTCGCTGCCGCTCTCGCTGCTGCTCGTCCTGGACGAGTGTTGACGGCCGCCTTCCCCTGCCGCGTGGCGGCTCCGATGCCGACTGACGCCGCCCGAGCCGCCGCCCACCGCCACGGTCGCCGCCGAGGAGGAGGCCGAGCCGGCGGCGTCCGCGCCGATAGCGCCCGCGCCGGCAGTGCCGCCGCTGACGCCGAGCTCGCGCTCCGCGAGGGTCACCTTGGCGACGACGCGCAGATGGATGCGGTGCGCGAGCCACGAGTACTCAAAGGAGCAGATGCTGGTGACGAAGGTGCAGAAGGTGGCGGTCGCGAAGGCCGGCGACTGCCACAGGAAGACGGTGATGAGCGGCGCCAGCACCAGCGCCGAGAGCGTGCGCTGCACCGCGTTCAGCCGCAGGAAGGCGCCGCCCGCGCCCAGCACGCGCGCGCGCAGGCGGCAGCCGCGGCCACCGGGCGCCCGCGACCCGCGCAGCACCTGCGGCGTGCCCAGGCCGGCGCTGTCGAGCCCGCTGTGGTAGAAGAAGCCGCGCGACGAGTGCGCCGAGAGCGAGGCCGGCGACAGCTCGCGCTCCGGCACGGGCGGCGTGTCGGGCCCCCGTACCGCGCGCGGGTCATCGTGGAAGACCCAGGGCAGCGCCAGCCGGCCGCCCGCCACGCTGCTGCGCGCGCTGCCCGAGTCGCTCAGCTCGATCTCCGCCGGCGACGGCGCGCCGGACGTCGTGAGGGTCGGCATGGCGGGAGATCGATCTTGGCGAGTGTATGCCCTGCCTGCTTTCCGACACTCGGAATTAATTATGCGGGAGGGCATACATTCGGCAAGACAATAGTTAGTCAATTAATTCGGCAGTTTGCAAAACTAAAAGAGCAAAACAAATAACGGTCGACCTGCGAAAAAAGCAGGCACGCTGGCTCCAAAGTACGAAGCAAGAGCAGATATTGTGTTGGATGGAAATGCCCGCTCGCCAAGTGAAATACGACAGCTCGAGCGCTTTCTCCAGTTGGGGAGCAGGGATCGGAACAGCAATCGGTTCTGGAAGAGGCGCCGTCAAGGCGCTTGAAGATCGGTTGCCGCACGCAAAGGTCAAGCGAGACGGAGAGATCCCAGCCGAAGCGGCGCGAGGCGAAGGCGTTTCTGTGCGGCATCGCGCATGGACTGTCGACGTGGCCCAACGGACGGTAGTTGATCAAGTTGCCTTGGCCGCCACGCGCTGTGACTGTCTGGCTGGTGAGTATCTCGTTGAGGGCGTGCGTGCGTGATTGTCGATCGCAATCCTCGCACGCAATGTGGCGTCACACCACAGTGGTGTTGGTGTCGGCCAGTCAGTCGTGCGGCTGGCTATGATTCGTCGACCGGCTGACCGAAACAAGTCGACCATCGCTCTGTGTCGGGCGGGTGGTCGCCGTGCGTCGATGACAAAGACGTGGGTCTCTCTGTCGCCAGCTCGGGTTCTTTTTTCTTCTTCAAAAGGTGCTTCCGGATCCGTCCGCTCGCCACTTGACACCGCGAACGTTCCCCCTGGGCGAGCGCTCGCCTTGCGCGTCTGCAGCGCACACTGTCGAGGGGATTTCGTTCCATCAAGGAGCAAGGAGCAGCCAGCCGGGGATCAGCCATGAACACAATGCACGCCACAGTGGGCGGAGCGAGCACCCGACGCAGGGCAGGCAGCAGTTGCTGGCGGCCACAGGAAAGGTTGGTTGGTTTCTTATTCATGCGGTTCAGTCGTGCGGGGTACGCATGAGGGCCGATACAAAGCGCAAGTGTAGAAGTCTGGCCGACGGAGGAGACGTGGCCGAGGTGACCGGCGCGGTCCCACTGTTGGTCGCGCGTCTCGGTTGGCTGATTTGCGCGTGACGGGCGTGTCTCACACCGACTTCTGTCCAATCCGCACCGCTACAGCATGACTTCGTCCTGTCTATTGGCTATAAATAGCCCTCCTCACCGTTATTTCGGGATGCATAATCAGTACTCTGCTGCTCTTTAACATGCAGTATACTGAAACAACATCCGCTTGAGGAGGGGAGGGGTTGCGATCCGTCCAGGAGCTCATTGCTGTGTCGAGTGTTCACTTTGCTTTTTGCGGCCTCGAGCGCAAGTGGTCGGACGCCTTCGACTTCGACTTCGACGGACGGACGGACGAGCGTCTGCGTTGGTTACGCCGGCGGCTGCGCGTTGGTTACTCTCGACGTACCCCGCAAGGCAAGTCACAAGGGAAGGCAAGGCGACATGCTGAGCGCGATCGTGAACGGGTACGCGGCGCTCTGGCGCGTGGACACGCTGGGCTTCGGCGCCGAGGGCCGCGCGGCTGGCGCCAAGGGCAGCTGCCCCGCGTCCGCGTCGGTCGCGGCGGCATCTGTGACGGTAGCGAGTCCCGCGCCGGCGGCCAGGAAGGAGGACCCCGCGAGGAAGAGGGCGCCGGCGGGGCTCTCGATCAACGAGCGCCTGCGCGCGCTCATGGGGCCCATCATCACGGAGGAGCAGCTGCAGGAAAAGGTGCGTCAGATTCGAAGCTGCGGCGTGCGTACCGTGGTCAGGAGAGAGGAGCTCACCGTGCTGCTTCCCCATCTCTGCAGCTCGAGTTCGGCCGGCTGCTGGGCAGCGGCGCGACGGCCAAGGTGTTCGCGGCGGTGGACACGGCCTCGGGCAAGGAGGTCTCGGTCAAGGTCTTCGACAAGGCCGCCATGATCGAGGTGCGGCGCTCGATGGTCGCGGACGGCAGCGCCGCGTCTGAGGAAAAGGCGGTGCACCGCGTGCGCCGCCGACTGCTCAAGATCGTGTCCGAGATGGAGATCTCCAAGTCGCTGGACCACCCGAACATCATCAAGTACCTCGGCGCGTACGAGACGCACCACCGCCTCTGCATCGTGCACGAGCTGGTCGACGGTTCCGATCTGCTGGAGCACCTGCTCGAGAACGGCAAGATGGATGAAGGTATCGCCGCCGGCGTGTTCGCGCAGCTTCTGTCTGCGCTCGACTACTGCCACGACCACAACGTGTACCACCGGGACCTGAAGCTGGAGAAGTGCGTTCACTGCACTGCTTTCCTCTTGCTGCATTGCAGCTTGATCTAACTCTTGTCGACTGTGTGTGAACCTCAGTGTGCTGATCACGACCGACATGCAGGTCAAGCTGATCGACTTTGGGCTCTCCGAGGTCGTCTACCCGGGCGAGACGCTGTCGACCATGTGCGGCACGCCGCTGTACTGCAGCCCGGAGGTGCTGTTCCTGCACACGAAGCATCGGTCGCGGTCGGCCAAGGGCTTCCACGGCGGGCCGGCGGACGTCTGGAGTGTCGGCATCCTCATCTTCGCACTGCTGACTGGCTGCGCGCCGTTCGACGACTCGTCCTTCCAGAGGCTGCGCCACGAGGTGTCGCGTCGCGCCGTCATGTATCCGTCGCACCTGTCGGACGAGGTCAAGGGTCTGCTGAAGGAGGTGCTCGTGTTCGACCCGTACATGCGTCCGACCGTCAAGGACCTGCTCGACTACGCGTGGCTCAAGCGCGACCGCTCGCTGACGTGCACAAGCGTGAGCAGCACCAACGTGGCTGCGTCTCCGTCGATCGTGGAGCACCTGGCCGAGATCTCGGCCGACAGCGAAGTCCCTTCCGAGTCGATCAGCGACCTGGACGAGGACGAGGACGATGCGGAGGCGGGTGGAGAATCGCCGACGGTGGTCAAGTGCGGGCGGTCGCTGTCGTGCCATAGCGTGGCTCGCACTGAAGGCACGTCGAGCGCCAACTCGAGTCTGGAGGACTCACGGGAGAAGAAGGAGGACGAGCTGCTCGCGTCGCCAGTGTCGCGCCGCTCGAGCTAGGGCGAGTCCGCGACCGTTTGGGGTATTGTAAGCGTGTCGAGGGGAAGACACGACCGCTGCGTGCGGGCTCCGGCCCGGCAAACCATTTAAATGAAAGCTATTTATCATGGGGCTGCGCCAGTTCGTCGTTCACGTGCTCGCACTCCATGTAGCAGCCCCGGGAAGGCGAAATACTTGACCGAGCCGCACGACCATCATGCGGACGACGTGGGCGCTCGAGCAGCCAACGCGAGCTGCGCCTGCTCGGCCTTGGCGCGCAGCTCGGCGGCTCGGCGCTGCGCTTCCTCCGCCTTCCGCGCGGCCTGCTCGCGCTTGGCGCGCGCGTGCGCCTTCTCCTCCTCAATGACGGCGAGCGTGTGTTCCGCTTGGCGCTGGCGCTGCTCCTCCTCGACGCTCAGCTGCGTCTCGATCTGCTTGCGCGAGCTGGCGCGCACCTTGGATGCGGCCTGGAACGCTCGGCGCCGCATTTCCTCGGCCTTCTCTCTCGCCTCGCGGGCCCTGCGCTCGGCCTCTTCGCGCTTGCGGATCGCCTCGTCCTTCTTCTGTTGCACGGCCGCCAGCGACGCGGCCTGGCGCTCCGCCTGCGCCTTGTGCTCGAGCTCGAGCTCCTTGCCGACGCGCTCGGCGCTCTTCTGCTCAAAGTCGGCGGCGGCGAGCCGCGCCTTCTGGCTCATCTCCCGCGCGCGGCCCTTGTTGTCGATGACGCGCTGGATGGCGCTGCGCTTGCGCGCCTCAGACTCGGCGCGCGCTGCCTGCAGCGCCGAGGCCGCGGCCGTCTTCTCGCTCTCGCTGGCGGCCATGGCCTTGTCGAACGAGTCGAGCGCGCGCTGGCGCTCGTTGAACTCTGCCAGCGACGCCTTGCAGACGGCCGCGACGAGCTTGCGGTCGGCCTCCTCCTCGGCCAGCTCGCGCGCGCGCCGCGCGTCCCACATCGAGTCCACGGCCGCGTCCACGTGCTCGCGCGAGGCCGTCGCTGCGGATGGGAAGAGTGGCGTGCTGGGCGACGCCGGCGGCGACCCCGCGCGCGGGAAGAGCCCGGCCGCGTCGGTCGAGCTCTGCGTGGAGAGCGAGGACGAGGCCGAGCCCGGGCGGCGGTGCACGGCGTCCATGTCGGCGCTCAGCTGGCTCATGGGCGGTGGTGGCGAGGACGGCACCTGGCGCTTGGACGCGTCGATCTCGAGCGGCAGGAGGTTGCGCCAGCTCTGTGGCCGCGTGTAGTCGTAGCCGTCGGCGTCGCGGAAGGCGCCGGCGCGCGTCGCCTGCTCGTAGGTCGGTGGCGGCCCGCGGTCGTCGCGCCGGGCGCCGCGCGCGTAGTCGAACGAGCTCATGGGCAGCGGCGGAAGTGACGGAGTGCGCGGCGGTGTTAGTATGGGGACAGGCCGGCCGGACGATTTCTGGGTTGCCGCGGAAGGATGGAAGAAGGAAGGAGAGCGGCGCGAATAGAGCGCCGTGGAGAGAAGGTGCGAACGGTGAGACAGGAAGATAAACATCATGTTATGCAAATTTATAAATGTCAAAGTTCATTTTAGAGATTTAGTGGACAAAATTTTCAAATAGGTATTCATATGTACTCTTTTATGGAGGAACCACGTGGGTGGGTGGACCATGTGGACGTCTGACACTTGACCGCTTTCAATAGAGCGCTCTCCTTACGGCGTTTCAGAAAGCGCGTGGTAAATCAGTGCAGAGCGTTTTTTTTGTGGGCATGACGACATATGTTCAGTAAATGCCAGTCTCTTTGTCTGCTGTTTAGGACGGAATATTGATTTAAGATGGGTTTGTGGTCACCATTGTGGGTTCCTCTTTGGGGAAAAATCCAACTCTAAAACCCATTAGTCGAATAATACAATCCACAAAACCCACACATCCACCCACCAGCCGCCGCCGCCACTTTGACCAGCAAGCGACCGCCATGGGCAAGACCTCCAAGGACAAGCGGGTGCGTCGCTTGCCGCTGCCGCTGTCACCACGGATCTCCCGCTCTCTGACGTACTTCCACGCGGTATCTGCGGCTGTTGCACCTGTCCACAGGACATTTACTACCGCAAGGCCAAGGAGCAGGGCTACCGCGCGCGGTCGGCGTTCAAGCTGCTGCAGCTCGACGACACCTTCCGGCTGCTCCCAGGCGCGTCAGCCTCCTCCCAGCCGCTCTCCGTGCTCCGAGTCGTGCGCTAACGCTAGAACCGGGTGCCGCTCTGCAGGGTCGACGCGCGTGGTGGACCTGTGCGCCGCGCCCGGTGGCTGGAGCCAGGTGATCGCGGAGCGGATCGGACAGGAGGCCGGACGCGAGGAGGACAAGGCCATCGTCGCCGTGGACCTGATGGAGATGGCGCCGCTGGCCGGCGTCGTGCAGCTGCAGGGCGACATCACGCACCAGCAGACGGCCGACGCCATCATCGCGCGCTTCCACGGCCGGCGCGCGCACGTCGTGGTGAGCGACGGCGCGCCGGACGTGCTGGGCCTGCACGACCTGGACGAGTACCTGCAGGCGCAGCTGGTGCTGGCCGGGCTCAACATCAGCCTCCACGTGCTGGAGGAGGGCGGCGCGTTCGTCGCCAAGATCTTCCGCGGCAAGGAGGTGTCGCTGCTGTTCGCGCAGCTGCGCCGGTTCTTCGCGCGGGTGACCTGCGCCAAGCCCAAGGCCAGCCGCAACTCGAGCTTCGAGTCGTTCGTCGTGTGCCAGGGCTTCCACCTGCCGGACGGGTACGAGCCGAGCATGGAGCGCAACCTGCTCGACATGCTTTACCTGGACGACCTAGAGCAGGAAGAGGACGACGAAGACGCCTTGAGCTACAACAGCAACGTCTCGGCCGACCGTGGCGTGTGTGCCGACGTGCTGTTCCAGGGATCGGGCGACGTCTTCGGCCTCGACGCAGACCAGTCATATCCGCTGGAGGAAAGCGGCGCCGCGAGCAACAGCAACGTGGCCTACGTGCACCAGGAGCCGCTACAGAAGCCGATCAACCCGCCGTACGCGAACGCCCTCAAGAAGAAGGGAAAGCAGCACTGACGGGGGCAGGGCAGCAGGTGAAACAAGTAGCGTTCGTCTATAGACTCGAGAGCTGCGCTGCTGTTCACGCCATCTCGGTGGCGGCCTCCTGCTCCCCCACCTGCTTCTTGCGCCGCTTCTTGGAGTTCTCCGCCGCCACTGCAGGCATCAACAAGCAGCGACGTGTGAGCAAGACGCCGCATCGTCCCCTGCACTAACTGAACCTGCAGACCTCGCGGGTTGTCGCTCTCGTAGAAGCGCTTGAGCAGCGCGACGGCCTCATCCTTCATGACGCCCGAGACGCACGGGAAGCCCACGTGGTGCTCGCTCGCCGGCAGCATGCTGGTCGCCGCCATCAGCCACGCCATCAGCTCTCCACCAATGACCCTCGTGCCTGATCCGACGCACCTCTTCTCATGCAGGTTGAGCACCGACCCGCAGCCGCCGAAGCGGTCGTTATGGCAACCGAAGACGACGCGCTGGATCCGCACGTTGTCCAGCGCCGCCGCGCACATGATGCAGGGCTCGCAGGTGACGTACAGCGTCGTCTCGGCGAGCACGCGCGCGGCTTCCTCGTGTCCGTACACGGCCGCGATTTCCTCTATCGCGACGATCTCGGCATGCTTGGTGGCCTGACCGCACCCGACGCAGCACAGCCGTCAGCCGGGAAACAGGCCAGCACTCTCCATCTCCCCCAAACAGCGTCGCCTTGCGTTGAACAGCTCGTTGGTCCGGTTGCCGGCGCGCGCGATCACCTCGCCGCCGTGCACGAACACGCAGCCCACGGGCACCTCGCCGCGCGCGAGCGCCCTCTCGCCCTGTGCAGCCGCATGCTCCACGTCTAGTGCATATAACCCAAGCGCCAGCGGTGGACTCGGACGCGCACCTCGCGCAGGGCCTCGCGCATGAACTGCTCCTCCATCTCGCCACTCATGGCCATGACGGCGGGTTATGGGTTGACGTCCGTTCGGTTACTGCATCCGGAGGGTACAGTATACCCCCAGGCGTAACGAGGGTACAGTACCCGAGCAGGTTACGCTGGACGTCAACCGTCGAATCACTCAACACGAGCTCGAGCATGGCGCTCCTCCCGTTCGCTCGGCGCGTGGCCGCTGCGCGCCGGCCGGTGGCGGCGCTGGGCCGCCGCTGGATCAACTACGGCCACGACATGCACAAGGTGCGCTCCTGCGTGCCGTAGTCTCTGTATACGCGCTGTGTGGCGCGTAGGAGCCGTGCACAAGCTGACCGATTGGGTGTCTGCCCGAGCAGGAGATGATGTCCGGGACGGCCAAGGTGTCGGTGACCGAGTACGACGAAGGCGGCTTCGTCATCAACAACGTGGTGCGTGACTGGATGCACGCGACTGTGCGGTGATGGCTAGTAACCTTTCCGCCGGCTAACGCTGCTGGTCGTCGCAGAACATGCGCGGCGGCGTCGCGCTCTTCTCGGAGATCGCCATGGTACGCCGCGACCGAGCGACCGAGCGACCGCTCGCCGGTGACGGTGCTGACCGCGTGCTGCTCGTCCACCCCTCAGCTGTGGAAGCCGCGACGGTTCGAGGACATCACGCGCGAGCACCTCGAGGTGTTCACGATCGCCAACCCGCCGATCGGTACGAGCACAGCCTGACCGTCACATCAGAGGTCAGAGCAGACGCGGGTGCTCACCAGTTCATGAGCGCGCAGAGATCCTCGTGCTCGGCTGCGGCGCCAAGATCCGCCACGACCTGCCGCTGGAGATCAAGGAGTTCCTCAAGGTCAACGGCATCGTCGTCGAGTACGTCGACACGATCAACGCGTGCGCCACGTTCAACATCCTGAACGCCGAAGACCGCCGGGTGGCCGCCGCCATCCTCCCGCACGATCCGGAGGCGACGCTGGTGTCCAACTGAGCGGTGGACACGAGGAGAAGAGAGCTCAACCGCTGCATTCTCTCAACGGAGCCGGCTGCAGACCACTCCGAACGATCGAGCGCAAGCAAATCAAATTCACCTCTCTGACTCGTATTCGGTCTTAAGATCGGATCGGCTGCTTGCACGAAGGGCAGGCAAAGCGGCGGCCGTTCCGCTCGAAGTTGTCCACGCAGGCAGCGTGCACCACCGTCTCGCAGCGTCCGCCGCCGCATTTTCGCCCCTGAAGCACCTCGTACGTGCAGATCGGGCACTTTTTGACCTCCAGGTCCCGCAGGAACGCGATGAGCTCGAGGAACGCGCGCGGGCCGAGCGTCAGGCTCGGGCTGGGCAGCTGGATGGCGCTCGGCGCCAGCCACCGCTCGGCCGTGAGGCGCCGCATCAGCTCGCTCACCTCGCCGATCGTGGTCTTGTCGCGCAGGTTGTACAGCTCTGACTCCTCCAGCGCGCCTTCCTCTCTAATGGTACACAGACTCGTCAGGTGGAGGACGACATCGAACGGCAGCTGATGGCTGGCGCGTACGACTCGACGATCTCCTCCATGGCCTTGCGGAGGAACACGATCTCCCACGGCTTGTAGCTGCTGCTGAACGCCGTCAGCGCGTCGTGGCTCTGTCATACAAGTAGCAGCGCCATACCACCCGTCAGCTGGCTGCCAGCCATGCGAGTGGGGCAACCAGGCGGCGCCGCACCGTGTTGACGACGGCCATGTACATCTTGCCGTCGTCGTACATGCCGCGGCGGATGTCCAGCGCGAACGGGCGGACGCTGTCGGCGATCGCCGCCACCATCTCGTCCACCGCCGCGTCGCCTACATCTGCGCATCCACCACGCTCGTCGCTCCAAGTCAGCGAATCCACGATCGCACTCAGCCGCCCGCCGCGCACGACACGCTCGCACCTTCGCCCGTGAGCTTGCGCGCAAGCTTGCGCACCTGCTGCTCCTCCATCGCGCCCGCCGCCTGCCGCGACCACGCCGCCGGTCAGTCAGCCTCGCCCTCAACACCGTGTTCCTCTCGCGCGGTCCATTGCACCCGCACCATGACGCGCTGCAGCAGCATGCGGTTCGTCTCGCTCCGCGACATCATGGCCATCTCGCTCCTCGAATGTCGGACTGC
>JAADYF010000578.1:0-17759 GCA_023338175.1 Phytopythium delawarense
ACTTGTGCTGGGGTCTCGGCGTGCTCTTCGGCATCCACTTCTCGGGCGGCGTCTCCGGCGCGCACCTGAACCCGGCGGTGACCACGACGCTGGCGCTCTTCGGTCGCTTCGAGTGGCGCAAGGTCATCCCGTACATCATCGCGCAGGTGCTGGGCGCCTTCGTGGCCGCCTTCGTCGTCTACATCGTGTACTACCCCATGTTCAACGCGATCGACCCGGACCGCGAGACGACGCAGGGCGTGTTCGCCACCTACCCGTACTCGGACCGCGTGCACGTGGGCAACTGCTTCCTGACCGAGGTGGTTGGCACGGCGTTGCTGCTCGGCGGCATCTTCGCCATCGGCGACGAGAAGAACAAGCCCGCGAGTCCGTACTCGTCTCCCGGCGCCGTCGCACTGTTGATAGTGGCCATCAGCATGGCGTTCGGCATGAACTCTGGCTTCGCCATCAACCCGGCGCGCGACTTCGGCCCTCGGCTCTTCTCGCTCTGCGCCGGCTGGGGCTCCAAGGTCTTCACGCTGCGCGACCACTACTTCTGGGTTCCCATCGTTGGCCCGCTGCTCGGTGGCGCCATCGGCGGCGGCCTCTATGTCGGACTCGTCGAGCACCACCACCCGCGCGAGTACAAGCACCCGGTCGGTGCGTAGGTTGCTGCTTCATCCAGTCGAGTTGGAAGCGGTGCGAGCGTCCAGGCAGACGGCGAGAACGTAGCGTAGGCATCGCCACCGCCTCACCCACGGCCGCTCCCTGTCGTGTTTCGTAGTTGCCCCTCGTCAGTACAGGATGCAGGCTCGAGGACATCAGTGCGTGCATTCGATCCATACCAACACGTGCGAACTACGTGGGTGTCCGTGGCGCCACCTTGGTGGCTGCATGCTCGTCGATGTGCTTTCACGCGGCTGCGTGGCGAGAGGTGATACCGGCGTAGCCAAGCGACTGACTGAGTGCCCTTGCCGAGTCGCTGCGTGCTTAGCTCAATGACAAGTTGAACGAAGCAGCAATATGCCATCGACCAAGCATCTCCCAACGTGTCATACACCCTCGTGCCATTGTCGTGGTGGTCGTCGGCCTGCGATGTGCTCCGAATGGTCTTTGGCAAGCTTGCAATCAACAAACCATCCCATTATAATTATGTGGGGAGCCACAACACGTCCAACACGTCACATCGATGCCAGATCGGCTCCATCGTGGTCATGAGCCGGTCACTCTCGTCGAGCGAGACTTCCCACAGTCTCCACTGCCGCAACCGCCGACTCACAGCACTGGGATCGGCACTGACGAGGTCATGGCAGACGCCGTCGGAGCGGAGGTCGACGCGGAGCCTGCGAACGACGCAGCGGCCGTACGGCCCTTGACCTGCACGATCTTGGACGCCGTCTTCGCGAGCCGCTGCATGGCCGAGTACTGCGCCTGCGTGACCTCGTGCGACTGCTGGTCGAGGCAGCAGACCGAGCCGACGACGGCGTTGTTGGCCCCGAAGAGCGGGAAGCCGAAGTAGAAGCGCACGTCCATCTGCTTGAGCGGCGGCAGGTTCTGGAAGCGCACGTCGGCCTCTGGGTGCGGCGCCAGCACAGGCGCGCGCCCCATGACCGTGTGCTGGCAGAACGAGTGGTTGCGAGGCATGCTCATCTGCCGGAACGGCTCCACGTTGGACGCCAGCACCTTCTGCGAGTCGTCGTTGATGAGCGTCACGAGGCCGGTCGAGCACTTCATCTCGCGCGCGATCAGCGTGCAGATGATGTCCAGCTCGTCCGTGTCGGTGATCGACATGAGGCGCTCGCGCTCGATGGACTCGAGTCGCAGCGCTTCGTCGACCGGGATCGGCGCCTCGGACGGCAACTCGGCGTCGTCGGGAAGCCGTAGAGCGTACGCGCGGGTCTCGTTGTTGGCGAGTTGGCACGCGTCGATGGGCAGCGACGGCTCGTCTTTGAGCGCCTCGAGGATCGCGTCGCACTGCTTGTCATCCAGCGACGATGAGTTGCTCGTGACGGAGCCGAGCTCCATGCCCTCCTCCGTGAGTCGGTGCGCAATGACCGGAGCCGACTGCGAGCCACTTGCCTCACTCTTGCTGCTCTCCGACTGCTTGTCCTCGCTCACGAGGTGCTTGATGAGCGAGATGACCGACTGGCGCTGCTTGGCGGACTGCGAAGTGTGCAGCGCGTCATGCAGGAGACGCGTGAGCACCTTGCCCGACGGCTCGGCGTTCTGGCTGTCCGGCCGGATGCGCGGCACGCTGCCCTCGCGGCTGCGCCGGTCGACGTGCGAGTAGTCGCCCTTGTCGATGAACTCGAGGCACCGGCGGCAGACGCGCACGGTGGTGACCTGACCCGACCGCGACTCGATCTGGTGGATGGACCAGCAGTCGTCGCACACGTTAAAGCCGCAGAGGTGGCAGCGCTTCTTCTTGTGGACGAGCGCCAGCAGCTGCAACGCCTTGGTGCAGCACGTGCAGTGCGAGTTGTTGGGTGAGAAGGCAGACCGGTCCGCCAGGCTCTGGAAGCCCAGGCGGCGCGCGCGCACCGTCTCCGGAAGCCGCGTGACGGCCGAGCTCATGCGCTTGAGGTGCTCTCGGGCGAGCTTGAGCGCGCGGCGGTCGCTGCGCGAGATGGACATGCGCGAGTCCGCTCGTGGACTCGCGCACCGACCGGAGAAGATGACGCGCACGAGCGGCGAAGACGGGATGCGCTCGACGCGGAAGCCCGCCGTGACCTTGGAGATTGAGTCGACGTGACCTGCCTTCATCTTGCCGACGACCAGGTCGCGCTCGTCCAGCGACGCGAGCGTGACGGTGAAGGCGTCGGCGTCGCGGGCCTTGGTCAGCGTCTCAAGGTAACACCACTGCTCGTTGGCACCGAAGAGGCCCGAGTGCACGAACGCGCCGGTCTTGACGACCACGGACTCCTGGTCGCTCGTCTTGGCGGCGTCCTCCGAATCCAAGGCGTTGTGCACGACCGAGCCGTAGATGTAAGCCTTGCCGAACAGCAAGCGCGCCATGGCGTTGTGCTCGGCGTCGCTCGGCGTGCTCAGGATGTACTGGAGCTCGCGCATGGAGCACGTGAGCTCGCCCACGGCGACCACGCGCTCGTCATCGTCCTCGTCTTCCTCGTCCTCATCCTGGTCGAAGTTGTCTCCGCTCCTGCTCAGCGTGTTCTTGAGGCTGTCGGTCGCGCGTGCGAAGATGTTGACGCTCTTGCTGCGCTCCGAGCGACGCGCGAACGTGGTGAAGCTCTCGCTCTTGTGCTTGCCCGCCTTCCTGGCCCGGCGCGATTGCCACTGCTTGCGCACGCTGGCGCTGCTCGGGATGTCGAGCCGCGGGAAGTCGAGTCGCGCAGCGGCCTGCTCGGCACGCCTTACCAACTCGGCGTCGGGCAGTGTCACCTTGACGCGGGCCGCTGATGGCGGCATGAAGCCCTCCATGCTGCTCGTGCTCCTGCTGCTCGTGCTGTTGCTGCTGCGACTCTTGTGGCTCGCAGGCGGCTTGGTAGCGTCCGCGCTGCTGCCGAGGAAGCTTCGCGACGACGATGTTGGCGAACGCGGAGCCATGGCGATCAGTTGGGATCGACCGCGAGGATTGGAAAGTGACGATAGGACTGATCGAGCGGGCGAGCCGTCGACAGGCAAGCGCAGACGCCGTCCGAACTCCATAGGAGCCGAGAGCTGCATCCACAGCCGTCAGGGCCCTTTTCTTGCGTGCATTAGGTCATGATCGCCACGCACGTGGTGACAATCTTGTCGGTGGCCAGAAGATGAGATCGTAGGTCGCTCAGGAGAGGTGCACGGTCATGGACGCGGCGGCCAGCAGCCGCTGCTGCCATCGGCGACAGCAGCAGGCAGGGCATGTGCTCTATCCATGCGGCTCCAGCTGCCTGCAAGCAGCGCTTGGGCTGCGAATACCGCCAGATGGCGGGTGTCAGCCAGCGCTGGGAGCGAAGGGAGGTCCTCCGTGCTGGAACGACTTGCTTGCGTCCCAGTGCACAGGCTGAACGAGCATGTGGAGAGGCAGATCTCGAGCTGGGTGGTGTCGATGATGCCAGCAGCTCCACCGAATTGGATCATTTTTTATGCAAATACAAATAGGATCAATTTGCTTCGATAATTGATTCATACAATGTTATTTAATCTTGAGGCAGTAAGTTTAGCGGTAAAAAATAGATATCATTAATGTAGTGCATATTTAATGATAAAGGTACAATGCCGCCAGCGACACGCTGCCTGCCGCGCCTCGTTCGTGAACGTCTGGACGATGAACAACGCGAATGGGGAGCTGTCGAACTTGGCGGCGGTGGGCGACGCCGAATGCAATCGCGGACGCAGTGACCTGGCGCTGGGTGTCAAACGCGTCGGCGGGGCAAGTGGTGGCTGCCGACGGTCCATTGCAACGAGGCCGCGCTCGCATGGCCGCGGTGCCGTCGGCGACTGATCAAATGGGAACGACAGAGAGCACGCGGAGCCAGACAGATCGTCTGGCACGCGGTAGGAAGGCTCGACTGGCCTGTCCATTGAGTTCATCCGCGCGCGAGGGTATGCTCTCTGCAGTTGATGGAGGCCGTGATGAAGTCTGCAGAGGAGTTGCTCGAATGAGAACTCGATGCCTCACGCCATCAACGGTGTACAGCACTCTACCAGTGTACCGGGCCACGTCGCCGTGACGAATGCACGAAGCGTGGAGCTGGAGTGCAATTGGTGGTCATGGCGCCGCGGAGGAATGGCGACTCGATACTGCCAATGAAGCAACGCTTTGGCTTGAGGCGATCCCCCGTCCCGAAGGATACAACAGAGGAGCGAGCAGGTTTGCAACGTACAAGTGCATGAGCCGCGCCACTTGAGGCAATGGCCTACGCAGCTTGGTGAGCAGTTTCCAGGATGGGAGCCCATCCGACACTTGATCCTTCATCATGGGCGACCCTCTACCAAATGTCCAGCGCCTGCCACGTGTGAACACCTCATCGCGTGTGCGCGTAAAAGGCTGTCGGCCATGTCACGTGGTGTTTGTCGCGGCTCTGCTTATGCGTGCGATGTTCTACAAGCGGGGGTTGTGATGCTGTTTGTCCAGCCGTTGCTTGGGAATCTGTATCGCTGGAGAGGCCGAGATTGAGGCACCACAGAGTGCATGCACACCACTGAGGCTCTTGGGTCGGGTCGGAGGCTGTGTCACTCGATCTCGCACTGCCAGGTGAGGCGCTATCAACGTTTCGAATTGGAGATCATGTCATCGAAAGTGCATAGACAAGTTGGTCGTGCTGAGGTTCAGGCTGGTGGTCGACTCGGTGGTCCACTCGCCGACAGGCAGGCGCCACTGTCTCCCCTCGCGGAGAGGCGACGTGGGGTCGATCTCGGTGGATCTCGCTGCCGACTTAGGACTGCAATAGCACGTCTGACTTCTACTGGGATCTGGGCGAGGCGCGTAGCAGCGTGGAGGTAAGGACGTTGGACCCTGCGTGTTTGGTGTCCAGATTAGGCGACGTGATGATGTCATGCGCATCGTGAGGCGGCAAAGGCGGTCTGGTTGGAGAGGTGCCGCGCCGCACTGCACACTGCGAGCGAAGAGTGGCGCCTCTCGTAAGGCTCGCCTTCTCGAGAACTTTGTGCCACATTCTACTCTACTCGGAGAATCCGGCCGCGCCTGTACTTTAGTGTAACGATGCGCACACGTTTGCTGACGGATTGTGCCATGGGGGGGCCACCTGCATGCTCCGCCCGTGGATCCACCCACCCACCCACGCCCGCCACTCCCTCCCCACTGTGTGCAGCCCGTGGCGAGGTGTCATGCAGGCGATGAGCTCAGGAAGCTTTAAACATTTGTCTGCATGCGCGTCAAGATTCGTCAATGCGGAATGATCCGGGCAGAAATGGTGTGGTGCACACGCCAGTTGAAGCAGCGCTGTTGTGGACCACATAAACATCAATCGACCATCCTGCTGTTGCTACCGCCACGCTGTTGCGGCATTTGCCTGCGAGTGTCGTCCGTGGCGACACGGGTGACACCAGTTCGTGGCAATGAGGCTGCTATGAGTGTCTCTTCGCCCTCAACTCGGCTGATACGTTCATGAATACCTGCATTGTGTCACTCTGCTGTGGAGCGTCCCGTCACCAGCATCCAATGATCCATTCAACAACGAACCAGACGCCAGCAGCACGGACCAGTTGGGGCTATCAAAGTGATCGCTGAAGGCAAACAACAGCGACCAAGATGAGCCGGACACAGCGACGCAACAGATCGTCGCGGCGTCACTGGCATCTGGGAACACTGCTACCGACGCCGCTGGGCATCTAACAGAGCCGCTCGAACCACCTGATGATCTGGATGCGACATCACAGCTCAGACCACTGCCAATATTACATGTACCGCTCGACGCCTCGCACTGCCACCCAACTGACTCCCAGTGCCGGTTGACACCGAACCGCACAACAGACATGACTGCTGGAGGAAGACCCGACCAGAGGCGGACAACGCCAGCAACCTTGCTCGTCGTTGGCGAACTCACCAAGCTTGAGCCACCAGCCAGCGTCGTGTCACATCTGGCGTCTTCTGCGCTTGACCCACCAAACACAGGCACGCCGCCGCTCAGCACAGATCCCTCGCCGTTAGACACCCACACCCACACACCAACGAGCTACTGCTCGACGCTCACTTGCCACCGCTGGCATTCACATCGCCACTGGTAGGACAAGCACCGACAGCCACGACCCAAATTCACTACGACGGGCCATCGTGGCCTTGCAGGTTTGAAGACGCAGTGATCTTCACGGACTGAACAGCGCTCACACAATTATTCACCGAGCCGCCTTTCACCAACACGTTGCTGCTGCTGTCCTGGATAATGCTGGTGTCGCTGCTGGAGCTGGACGAGACCAACACAGCGCGGCATCAACCCGACTGATACGTTCATGGATAACTGCATTGTGTCACTGGATTAGGAGGTTCTGACATCGACACCAAGCGCATTCGACCCTCGCTCGACGCCTCCTTAGACTGTACAGCAGCGGTGGCAACAACTCACAGCTCATCCGAACAACTTGCCACCGTGCAAGGCGGCCTTGTTCGGGTGGTGGTGGCCGATGAGGCCGTAGTAGACGATTCCGCCGAGCGCGCCGCCGATCGTGGGGCCGACGATGGGGACCCAGAAGTAGTAGTCGTCCGCCGAGAAGGCGTCCGACCAGCCGGCGCACAGGATGAGCAGCCGCGGGCCGAGGTCGCGCGCCGGGTTGATGGACGGGCCAGCGACGTAGCTGAAGGTCATGCCGATGCCGCAGACGAGCAGCGCGACGGCGGCCGGCGCCGTGAAGGGGCTCGCGGGCCGGTTGTTCTGGTCCAGCACGGCGAAGATGCCGCCCATGAGGATGGCGGTGGCGAGGATCTCCGCGAACAGGCCGAGGCCGTTCGAGACGAGCTCGTTCGGGTGCGTGACGAAGACTGAGTAGGTGGCCGTGCGCTCCGGGTCGACCGAGTTGAGGATCGGCCGGTAGAGGATGAAGATGACGAGCGCGCCGAGGAAGGAGCCGAGGATCTGCGACAGGATGTAGCCCGGCACCTTGCGCCACGGGTGCAGCCCGAAGAGCGCGGCCGTGGTCGTGATGGCCGGGTTCAGGTGCGAGCCCGAGACGCCGGCCGCCAAGTGGATGCCGAAGAGCACGCCGATGCCCCAGGCGAAGACGCCCATGAGGAAGTCGCCGTAGACGCCGCCGCTCAGCACGAGCTGCGCCGTGCCGCCCAGCCCGAAGGTCGTCATGACGAACACGGCCAGGCACTCGGCCAGGCACTCGCGCACGTGCTGGTTCTTGATCATGTACGGCGCCGAACTGGTCGTCGCCTCATCGCCGTTCAGTAGGTGGCCGTGCCCGCCGTTGTCGTGCGCGTCCAGGTCCACGTACGCGTGGTCCTTGTCTTGCCCGGCGTGCGACATCGTGAACGCGGTCGTCGGGGAGCGTGTGAGGCGGCGGAGGCGGCTGGACGCTGGGACAGAACGGAGCGAATTGGGAAGTGGGCGACCGGGAGCGAGCTGTCGAGCGACCCGATCGGAGCGGGTTACCGCCGCGGAAGGCACAGACGGCACGGACGGCACCAAAGGAAGCGGCTAGCGGTTTAACGCTCTGGGAGGCAGCCCGGCCACGGTCTCATGGAGAGGAGAGGATGGGGCGGATGATGGCAAGCTGGCGGGGATCTTGAAGAGCAGCGCGGCTGAGTCGTGGTACTGCTGCCAGCGTCCACGTCAGCTCGTCTCGCTCGGTCTGTGCGTCAGGTGCTTGCCGTCTGTCAGTTCGCCCATACGCGGGCGAAGAGAGAACGCGGCGGTGGCGTGGCGAATGAAGGAAGAGACCAGCATAATCAGCTGGGAATCATCCCGTTGCGGCTTGCTGGTGCTCTGCGGCTTCCCGACGCCAACTTGTCAAACGCCGAGGATGGAGGCGGGACGGACGTAAGCGGTCCAGCCGCGCATTGAAGTTCAAGGACGTGGCGGAGTCGCACCCGCGGCAAAGAAGAGCCCCAAAGGCGCGGGTCGAGCCTAGAGCCTCGAGTCGAGGCAGGCCTATGAGTTCGCGATCGAGCAGGCCGCCCTGTCGGTGTCGGAGTCGGCGTGGGAGCGGCGGAGCGTTCTGATGAGTGTGCGAGGCGGTGCAGGCGGCCACTGTCGCCTGGCAATGGGCTGGCTGGGCTGGGTGCGCAGGGATCCGCCGCCGCAGCTTCAAGCCACGGCGCGCGCGTTGCTCGGTTCGATCCGATCGCAGGGCACCACGAAGCCTTGAAGAACGGGCCGGCCGCCTCTCTGCCCCGCAGATTAAGCGACCGTCGCACTGCGATCGCTGCCTCTAGGCCAAGCACCAGGGCCGACATGCTCCGCGCTCGACCGGACATGGCGCTTGATCGCTTGAGGCATGCGGCACGAGGTGGCGTCTGTCATGGACGCTCATGGACCGATACAATGCGTGCGGGTGACCACATGCTCGTCGATGGTCCTCTCAAGTGTAGGTTGCAGTTCAGCGTGGGCAGTTCGATCTCACCGTGGATGTATCAGCGCGGTGCACTGCAGTCGGCATGGAGGCGACCGATCGCTTGCTCGCCTCGCACGACCCTCTAGGCTTGCGGCGTCCATCGATACAGCCGCGGGTTGGACAGTCGCACTGGCGTGGGGATTAACCCGAGTTCCGCCGCGCCGAACCGCGTCAGGCCATCACGGACGAGGAGGAGCCCGGGCTCGCCGTGTCGCTTCCGACTCGAGGCGACCGACAAAAGCGTTGACGTCGACACTTTCCGCTTCAACTGCACCTTGCCAACTGCAGTCGGCGAGTGGATTGCCAGCCTGAGGAGCGCGCGAGTGAGCGACTCGGAGCCTGAGGCTGAGGCGGAGCGGAGGCGGCGGTGGGATTGAAGCTGCGGCTTCTTCAATGAGAGATGGCGAGTCCCACGGTCCGCGTCGCGCGCTCGAGCATCAACGCGATCCAGCGCGCGCTCGGTGGAGTCTGTCTACAAAGCACGCATTCCAGTCTATTCAGGTGTCTATCCGCTCTCTCTCCTCGCTCTCTCTCTCCCCGCCCTCCTCTGCTTGTATCCTCGCCGTCGTCTGTGCCGCCTGCTCAGGCGGACGCGGCGTTGGCCTTGCGCTTCTTGCGGGCGCCGGCCTTGCCACTGCGCGGGGCGGCCGCGATCTCCTCGACGAAGCCCGTGCGCTCGTCGTCGATCTGGCGCTTTAAATACTTGAGACCCGCGAGGTTGAAGCCGATGCGGTTCTTGCCGGCCACGAGCTGCGCGCGCAGGCGCTGCCACAGCAGCTCGAGCTCGCTGAACAGCTCGGCGCGGTTGCAGATGGCCGTGTGGTGCAGCGTCAGCACGTGCAGCAGCACCTGGCAGCAGTACTCGACGGCCAGCTGGCTCGAGATGAGCGCCAGCAGCAGCCGGATCAGCCGCTCCACGTACTCGAACGGCAGCACGATCAGCGCCTCCTCCATCTCGTGCGGCCGGATGCGGCGCAGCGTCATCAGCACGTACTTGAGCGGCGAGTACCCGAGCAGCAGCATGTTGGGCGGCCGCGTCGCCTTGGGTGGAGCCTCCTCCTCCTCCTCCTCCTCCTCCTTGTCGTCCTTGCCCTTCGTCGCCGGCTGCTTCTTGGCGGCCGCCTCCTTGGCCTGCTTGGCCTGCACGCGCTCGAACTCGGCGATCGCTTCGAGCTCCTGCGCGGCCAGGTCGATCGCCTCCATCAGGCTCTCACCAGCGCGCACCGACTCGATCGTGCGCTTGGTGGCCGACGCCGACGCGCCGCCCTCACCCTCGTCCTCATCGCCCTCCTTGCCGAGTGCCGGCGCCTTGTTGCTGGTGGCGTTCACCAGGTCGTTCTCGAACATTTGGTCCAGCTCCTTCTCCTTCTCTTCCTCGATGAACACTTGATCCTCCGTGCGCACGTACTTGCAGATGGATCGGTCCTGCGAGCAACTGACGAGGAAGCTGCCATCGCTGCTCACGGCGATGCCCCAGACCTCGCCGAAGTGCTGCCCGCCGAGCTTCAGGATACGCTCGAAGTGGTCGCCGTCCCAGTACGCGATCGTCTTGTCCTTGGACGCCGTGAAGAAGTAGTGCGTCTTGCGCACGAAGCGCACGCTCATGATGCTGTCCTGGTGCGCGAAAATCGACTTGTGGCAGTCGCCGAAGTCGAGTCCCCACAGCTTGACGTTCTTGTCGGCCGACGCCGTCACGAGCATCGCGTCGTCCGATGAAATGTCCATCGACATGACCGGCAGCTTGTGCCCGTACAGGCTCACAAAGAACTTGAGCGAGTCGTCGTGGAACACCTTGACTGTGCAGTCCAACAGCGCCACCGCCACCACGAGCTTCTTGGCGTCCTTCGTGTTGCTGAACTTGACGCACAGCACGTCGTCCGACATCTTGAGCATGCGCGCGTGGGCCAGCCCGAGCTGCAGCCCGCCGCTCTCGACGTTCTGCTGCATCTCAAAGTCCCAGAAGTTGACGTGCTGGTCGGCGCCGCCCGTGACGATGCCGCGACCGTCGGGCCGCACGTCAATCGACCACACGGCGCCGCCGTTGTGCGCGCCTTCGTCCTTCCAGATGCACTCGCCAGAGTTCAGGTCGAATAGCAGCAGCGCGCCGAGCTTGGTGCCGACGACGACGTGCATGTTGCCAGGCGCGAACGCCGCGGACAGCGCCAGCGTGAAGCCCTCGCTCAGCGTGCGAATGCACTGCATCGAGCGCGCGTTCCAGATCTTGACGGCTGTCGTCGACAGCGACAGCAGCAGCTGGTCGTCCGAGCTGATCGACACGAAGCGCACGTCCGAGCGGTGGCCGCTCAGCGTCAGCGCGTGCGCCTTGGCGTACCGCGCGTCGCTCTCGGCGGCCTGCGGCGTCAGCGTGTACGTCTCGATGCTGTTGTTCTGCAGCCCGAGCAGCATGGACGTCGTGCCGTCCTTGGCCACATCGGGCGAGAAGGCGAATGACTTGATGCGGTGCGACGAGCGCACGACGCAGAGCAGCTCGAGCTCGTCGGTCGCTGAGTTGTCGCGCTCGTCGTCGTCGTGCTCGGCCTCCTTGGGGATGACGAGCTTGGGCGCCGCCTTGCCGCTCTTGCCGGCGCTCTCCTCCTGCGCCTGCTTCTTTTTGAGCTTCTCTCGCGCGCGCTTCTCGCGGCGCTGGCGCTTCTTCTTGATCTCCTCCTTGGAGCGCAGCTTGTAGATCTCGACCGTCTTGCCGGCGCTCTGGACGCCCACGAGGTCGCCCGACACGCTGTAGGCCACGCGCGCGGCGCGGTCGGTCGTCTGCCGGAAGACGGAGCCCAGGAGCTCGAGCACGCTGCCCTCATCTGCATCCTTGCCCTTCGCCTCGTCACCTCCGGGCTGGCGCACGCTCCACACGCGCAGCTGGTTGTCGGACGCGCCCGTGAGCAGGCGGTCGCCGCTCGGGCTGACGGCGAGCGTCCAGACCTCGTTGCGGTGGCCCACGCACGTCTGCACGCAGTGCTGCGTGTCCAGGTCCCAGACCTTGACGAGCGTGTCCTTGGACGCGGACGCGAGCCGCGCGCCGGCGGCGCCCAGGAAGGTGAGCGCCGTGACGGCGTCCTTGTGGCCCTTGAGCCGGAACAAGCCCGTCTGGCTGACCGTGTCCCACACGATGATGTCCGTGTCCCGCGCGCCAGAGGCGAGCATGGCGCCGTCCGCGCGGTACGTGAGCGCCTCGACAGCGGATCCGTGGCCGTCCAGCGTGACCTCGAGCGCGCCCGTGGCGAAGCGGAAGACGCGCACGGCGCCCGTCGAGTAGCCGCAGGCTACGAACGCGCCGTCCGGGCTGAGCGCCAGCGCCGTCACCTGTCCGGCAGTCGCGTCGCCGGCCGACCGCAGCTCGCGCACCTTGTTGCCCTGGCGCAGGTTCCAGACCACCACGTCCTGCAGCGCCGGCGCGAGCGCGAAGCGGCCCGACTGGTCGTACACGACGTTGCCCTCGAGCGCCGCGATGACGCCGAACGAGCCCTCGCGCTCGTAGCGCAGGTACGACTTGACCATGCTGCCTGCGCGAGACGGACCCAGGCCTCGGTGTTCACGCGCTGGTACTCGAGTTCTGGGCGTTGAGGACGCGCGTGTGGGCGAGCAACGAGCAGCAAGACCAGCGCCGGAAGGTGTCGCGGCCGTGAGCTTTGGTGGTGGCGCTTCAGGTTTGAATGGGCCGGAGCCACCGGTCTGCTAAAGCTGGCGCGGACAGGTTGAAAAGACAGCGAGACCGAATAAGAGAACTGAATAGTCTCCTGGACAGGATAGGATACCGGTCAAAATACGGTGATTTCCGGTATAGATGCAAAAGAGTTGTTTATATTGTCAATCATCAATCAATTATCGATCTCGAATTGTTTCGAAGGGGCTTCCTTCAAATTGTATTTGCTGTGGACCCCGTCAATCAATTATCGATCTCGAATTGTTTCGAAAAGTATGAATGGGTGTTTGGATCTTTACAAAATTGCTCATACTTTTGCGGAATATGTATGCATGATACATTTCATACATTGTCTACCAGGAACTTACAGACAGCATATTATCTCTTTCCGCCCAAGGTTGAAGTAGTCTCTTGCTCATTTTGAACGGCTGCGGCATGCTGCAACTCTCAGTTCGGGTTCCACCGGTCGCGCGTCTCGCGCGCAGGCCTGTAGTTGCCGCGCAGCAGACGCACGTTCTGCGTCAGCTCGGGCGAGTTGCCGTCCTCGAAGTGCGCGATCTGGAACGTGTGGTTGCTCAGCAGCCGCGTCACGAGCGTCGCGTTCTCGGCGCCTGTGGCTCCCACGTCCTTGAGGAACAGGCTCGAGGGGGTGATCTCGGAGCGCGTCTTCATGAGCCGCGTGAGCGTGAACCTGTACGCGTTTTGCACTCGTGGCGCGAGCGCTGGGTGGAGCCGCTCCTTCATGCATACCACGCGGCGGCACCGCTCCTTCATGACGGCTCTGAGGGATGGCACACCAGTCAGCGAACCACCTACAATCTGGTTGGTTCTCTAGACATGGCGAACTCACTTCTGCATGTCGTGGAAGCTCATCTTGCCCTCGCTGTCACGCGGCAGGGAGGCAAAGAGCGCGGTAATGTCGCGCGGCGAGTATTGTGGGAAGCTCTTGAGCATGCTGTCGACCTGGCGCACGACCTCCTCCTCGTCTTCCTGCGACAGCGAGCACATTCCATAGACGTCCAGGATGTCTTCGCGCTCCATGCGGTGAGCCATGGTGGATAACTCTCCGTCCGTCACGACGTGCAGACCCTTTTCACCGCTGTGCAGTCTGGACTTGGAGTCTAGCGGCCCATAGAGCGCGAACACGAAGAGTCGACCAGCCGAGTTCGGGTGCTGCTGGTGCGACGGGAACAAGAAGCTCAGCAACTGATCCAGGTGCATCGTCGCTGATGTGGACGCCGTGCGACGGCTACTGCTGCCGCTGTCGCGGGGCTTGTGATGGCTCCCGCCGCCGCTCACAGAGGGACACGACAGGAGGAATTCCAGTTCGCTTTGCACTGTGTCAGTGAATTGGCTGCACCGAAGGCCAACACGCTGAATGCTCTTGCCGAAACGCGAGCGTAGGCTCAGATTAGAGGAGTCACTGTCCGTTGGTGATCCCGACCAGACCATGTCGTCGGAGACCACACCGACAAGCTGATGGAGCTCGGCGATTGCGCGTGGTTTCTCCACACCCAAGACGAGGACTGGGCCGCTTCCGAAGCCATACAATCAGTCTCCTTTAGTACTCGGAGGAAGCCGAACCGGTCAGTCTCATTCAGAACTATGGCATGGCAATCTCACCTCGACAGCGCCTCGATCGCATGCTCTGGGCTCTCGCCATCAGCCGACGACATGGACTGGGGAACATCAGCTGCTTGGCTGTTCAGCTCCGTATCGTTGGCTGCGGGGTTCGCCGAGTTTGCGGAATGGTAGCGTTCGCTCTGAGGATTGCACACCTCTATCAGGAACTCGCGCGCATCTGCCGGCGAGAGCGTTACCATCGCTTGGTGTTTGACTGCGAACCCTCTGGACTTGAGCTCGCGTCGGATGGCTTCGTCATGCTCGAGCGCCTCGAACTGGACCACGAGCACGCTCAACTCCGGAGGATCGGACGACATCGGCACGCTACCACCACGCGGTGTGGCCTTGTCCGGCGATGCACCCGCCTTGGTCGCCATGATGTTGTGTTTGCTGCTTGCAACTTGACCACGCGTTGACGCTTTTGAGCTTCATCCCCAGGTCTGCTCGTCGCCTAATCTAAATTTAGCGCAATACAAATAGCAGAGTGCTTTGCACTTCAGGAGCTCGTGCCATCGAAACCCGTCGGCATGGTCCTGGACAGCGTCACCATGCTGGTGCATCTTGGGAAGAAGGACAGCAGCATCAGGCGCTCGACGGGAGGCTCCGAGGTGTTGGCACTCTCGAATTGGCTTTGGATTGCGATCAAATCGCGATCTTGGGCCTCACAGCCAACCACAGCTGTCTAGACAAGAATCGAGCTCATGTGGTGAGCATCGCATCTTTCAATGGTCAGCCTGATCGGCGAAAGAGTGCTGCAAGTTGCAAAGGTGTGCACAAACCTCATCAAACCAACCAGAGCCAGGTGGCGAGAGATTACCACCGTCTGCCAAAACTCGACACTCTAGCCACAGTGTTAGCTCCATCTGGATACCGCCGCCGCCGCCGAAGCGCGACCGATCAGACCGAATTGAGGTTGCGAGTCGCCATTGAGTGGGTGTCCAGCACCGCAGTGCAATGACAGCTTCGTGATGCCTTGTGTTACGCGGTAAAGCCGGTCGCCCGGACTGCAAGCCAGCGGTGACGCAAGCCTGAGCTCCGCAACTGGCTTGAGGATGTGAACGCGGCAGGGATCAACCAGTCGCTGGATGGTTGGCGTTTGTGCTGCGCATGCGTTGCCGCGTGGCCCTCTCCAACTGCTCAGTCCGGCATTGTCGTTACTGTGCACCAGTCCAGTTCCGATTCTCGTGTGTCTCCTCGCCATCGATCGAGACGATGGCCAAGAACCAGGTGAAGCGCTTCAGCAGTTCGTACGTCGACCTCGAGGGCCACGAAGACTCGGCTGCCATTCTCGCGCCGACCATTGGCATCACGCCAGCGCCACAGACCATCAAGAGCCCGCTGCTGCGAGAGTGTCTGGCCGAGTTCCTCGGGACTTTCATCCTGCTCTGCTTCGGCGACGGTGTTGTCGCTCAAGTGGTACTCAGCGATGGCGCCAACGGCAGCTACACGCACATCAACTTGTGCTGGGGCATTGCCGTCATGCTGGGCATCCATTTTTCCGGGGGCGTGTCAGGCGCGCATCTGAACCCGGCAGTGACGACGACGCTTGCGCTCTTCGGACGGTTCCCGTGGTCCAAAGTGCCGTTCTACGTGCTTGCGCAGCTCGTGGGCGCCTTTTGCGGGGCCGCCACGGTCTTTCTCGTGTACTACCCGCTGTTCAACAGTGTGGACCCGGACCGGACGACGACGCAGGGCGTATTCGCCACCTACCCGAACGACGGCGTGCCGAACGCCACGGCCTTCGTGACCGAAGTGGTCGGCACAGCACTGCTGCTCAGCGGTATCTTCGCGATCGGTGACCAGTTGAACAAGCCCGCGAGCCCGTACACGTCGCCCAGCGCTGTTGCACTGCTGGTCGTGGGTATCGGCATGGCGTTCAGTATGAACTCGGGATACGCCATCAATCCGGCGCGCGACTTTGGGCCACGATTGTTCTCCATGTGCGCCGGCTGGGGAACCAAGGTGTTCACGCTGCGCGACTGCTACTTCTGGATCCCGATCGTTGGGCCTCTGCTCGGTGGCGCCATCGGCGGTGGTGCCTACATCGGCCTGATCGAGTACCATCACCCGAAGACCATCTAACGGGCGTGGGTCCGAGTGCTAGTGTCATCGTTTATGAATGCGTGAGTATCGCGAGGTCAACGTCGCAATACATGGAGTTGTCAGTCAACGTGAAACTTGGTGGTTACCCTCATAGCATCAGAGGCTCATTCACAAAGCGCTCTGCCAGTGTCACCAATCCAACCTCCACATCCGTGCAGTTGCAAGGAATCCTACAGGCTCTTCAACCAGGATTCACTGTTGTCTCAACCGGCCACGGACTCGTCCCGTGCTTGCATGATGCCGCCAGTAGCGACGATTCAAGTCCCTACATGACTGAACACAGCGAACTTGGTGAACGAGCTATCGTGCCAGAGCATCAACGCCAGAGCAAGCGTCGAGCTGGGCAAGGGCAAGGCGGTGCAGCTGCGGCTTCTGGAGCCAAGGTCGTGACAGCAGTCCAATTGAGTCTGTTGCACCATCAAAGGTTGTGGACACAAATTTCGCGTTGGTGGGTTCCGGCGCTCGCCATACGATTTCGCCTGCGTTCGCGTCGCAGACTCGCATGGCGTCGCAGTTCGCCACCATCTCCAGTGCGTGGCTTGCTCTAAACGCTGCCACGATTCACTCGAACCAGAGACCCGACGTAGATGGCGGTCGGTGTCCATGCGTTGCTCCGCTATACCGAGTGCATGTTCGTCTATCCGCCATCCAGAACTTGCCATGGGTGCTGGTCACCGCACCTGAGGCTCTCGAGGCGAGCGCCTCAAACCGACAGAACCTCGGATGGTCGACTTCTTCCGCCCTTGACGCTACGCCACCTTGCTGTCCCATGATTGCATGGTGCCGATGCATACTAGTGCGTGCAAGTCGCGCTGCAAATTTTGGTCGCGCAGAACGCGTTGCACTTGGCTTGAAAAATTTCGCGTCGGCGTCCTGCAAAAATGTAGAGCCCATCCCTGCGGATAGACTGTTGCCATGCTGCAGGCAGATCCACGGTCATTGGCCACCCGAGAGTATCTGCTCCAGATGTCTGCGATGCACCGGCAGTGCTCACTCTCTTGACCAGCAAGCCATTCCTCTCTGGGCTTGACCGCACGGGATCCAAATCAGCACGTTCCCCATCAGAGCGTGCGGTCAAGTTCGTTGCGATTCGAATTCGACAAGCGCCTCCGACGAACTCATTCCTCAATCCTCCACTTCAAGCGCACTAGTCCACCAACTCCAATCCGAGCCGCATCGACTTCCCTTCAACCATGAGCGACTACGGCACCAACCACAAGTACAGCGACCTGGAGGGCAACACACCGGTGCTGCACCGCCACATCCCGTTCTTCGCCATCCACAACGAGGACATGCGCGCGTACCTGGCCGAGTTCCTGGGCACGTTCATCCTGGTGCTGATCGGCGACGGCGTCGTGGCGCAGTACGTGCTGGGAGCAGGCAACAA
>JAADYF010000579.1:0-17698 GCA_023338175.1 Phytopythium delawarense
AAAGTGCAAATCTGGGGGTCGGGTAATGAAAAGGGCCTCGGTCACCAGCTGAGAACATAAATTGTCCTTTTATGGCCCTGATTTAGCGCCTCAATTTCTATTCCTCTAAAATAAATGGGGCAATGCTGTCTCAAGATTGCCAAAATTCGTGAAAAGCACAATACATTTTCAGTCGTAATTTCTCGATAGATGCGCAAAATCACACAAAGTTGTATGTGCGGACTCGCCGTTCGTTTGAGCCTATTTTCAGCTTCATCCGACGCACTTCGACCGAATGACAGAAAACCGATTTTCTTCGTATATTTTTGGCGCTCACTGTAGTTCAATCATGACGAATGTTTCTCGAAGGTCGCAGCACGGACTCGCCTGGTGGGTGGTTTTGAAATCCGCAGGGCGAGAAAGAAACTCGGCCGCTCGCGATCGAAGAGCGGGCGACGAAGGCGCTCGTTGGACGGCAGGGCAGCGGCGCGACGCGCCTGGACGGGACGGGCAGCGGCGGCGCGAGGGCCCCGAGGACGGTGACCATGAGCCGCGCGCGCGTCTACTGCGACGTGAACGAGACGCGTCCACGCGAGTACTGGGACTACGAGACGCTCAACGTGGCGTGGGGGTACGGGCCTTCCCTGTCCTGTCCGTCGCCCTGGGCTACTTCTGACCGCTCTGTGCCTTTCCCCCTCCCTTCTCCTCCTCCGACCGCCTCCCGGGACGCCGTTCGACGCGCAGCGACCAGGACAACTACGAGGTGGTGCGCAAGATCGGCCGCGGCAAGTACAGCGAGGTGTTCGAGGGCTACAACGTGGCCAACAACTCCAAGTGCGTGATCAAGATCCTCAAGCCCGTCAAGAAGAAGAAGATCAAGCGGTGCGTTCCCCGCGCGTCCTTGGCCGGTTGATCGCTCGCAGAGCAGGTCGCACTAACTTTGTGTCTGGGTCTGTACTGGCAGTGAGATCAAGATCCTGCAGAACTTGTCGGGCGGCACCAACATCGTGCAGCTCCTAGACGTGGTGCGCGACCCGCAGTCCAAGACGCCGAGCCTCGTGACCGAGTTCGTCAACAACACGGACTTCAAGACGCTCTACCCGACGCTGAGCGACTTTGACATCCGCTACTACATCTTCGAGCTGCTCAAGGCGCTCGACTACTGCCACTCGAACGGCATCATGCACCGCGACGTCAAGCCGCACAACGTGATGATCGATCACGAGAAGCGGCAGCTGCGCCTGATTGACTGGGGCCTCGCCGAGTTCTACCACCCCGGCCGCGAGTACAATGTGCGCGTCGCGAGTCGCTACTTCAAGGGGCCGGAACTGCTCGTGGACATGCAGGAGTATGACTACTCGCTCGACATGTGGAGCCTCGGCTGCATGTTTGCCGCCATGATCTTCAAGAAGGAGCCCTTTTTCCACGGCCACGACAACTGCGACCAGCTGGTCAAGATCGCCAAGGTCAAGGGCACGGACGAGCTGTTCGACTACCTGACGACGTACGACTTGGAGCTGGACCCGCAGTATGACGGCATCCTGGGCACGCACACGAAGAAGCCGTGGGAGAAGTTCATCACGCCCGAGAACAAGCACCTGGTGTCGCCCGAGGCCATCGACTTTCTGGACGGCCTGCTGCGCTACGACCACCAGGAGAGATTAACAGCGAAGGAGGCGATGCAGCACGCGTACTTCAAGCCCGTGCGCGACGCCGCCGAGCAGAAGCTGCGCGGTGCTCACGAGGAGATCACGAGCGTCTCGGACTCGAGCGCATAAGGCGCCGATCGCCCAGCTGGCGGTTTTTGGCATCGGCGGTGTGGCGGCGAGCTGGCACCGACGAATCGGAAGGAGAGGACAGCAGGCAGCGGTCGGAAGCAAGAGGTGAGTGCGTGCGCAGGCCTCGCGACGCGGTGGCATGGTATCCCGTGAGGCCGCGCCTGGCGTTACCGGCGGAAGAGTTTGGCTAGCGGATCTTGCCGTTGGTGGGATGAGGTGGTAGGATAGGCGCGTCGTGAGGGCGCGGCCTCGACAAGCCCAAGCACCAACCCATCAATCGACTTGCACGTGAATGGACTTGATGCGGGTAGTTGTGTGTCGCCGTGGCGGTCCTCCCTCTCCTCCGCGGTCGCTAGTCTTTTGCGTCCAGGTCCTGGCGGATGGCGGCTCGCGAGCGGCTGAAGAAGCGGGAGGCGAACGTGGTGGGGTTGGCCGGTCGCTCGCGGATGATGCTGCGCACCAGCGCGCGCATGACCTTGTTCACGTCCGGGTGCTCGCGCAGGTACTGCTCGTTGTCCATCCGGATCATGACCTGGCGTGTCGTGTCCCCTCGTCAGTCTTTGGGCCGTCGACAGGTCGAAGGAGAACCCACCGCCACAGATACACGCGGCACCACAAGCGGACCTTGGCCTGGTTGAGCGCCGCCAGCTGCTGCGGCGTCAGCACCTCCATCCTCTGCACGCGCGGTGCCGCCCCCGCGTCCTCCTCCATGCTTGATCGCGTCTCTTCAGCATCGCTCACTCCCTCCTTCGATCCCACCGTGATTTGACAATTTCCTCGCGATCCGCGGCCCTAATAAGGGGCGTTGACTATTCCCTAATAAGGGGCTCTTTCGCCTGCGGTGGATGGTGGGTGAGCCTGGCACGCAGAGCTCCTCGCCGACCGCCATCCGCAGTCGCCTCCGGTCTCCGCCAGGCGATCGAACCGCAGGGAACCGACGAGTGCGTCATGTGGCGCGCGTGCCGATCCGCGGCGCTCCGCCAGCTCCGCGCGGCCCCCAGGGCGTCGCCCCTGCCGCTGACCCCTCGCGCGGCGCCGCTGCGCCTCCTGGCGGCCGCCGCGCAGCCCTCGGCGCCGCGCTTCTCGACGCTGGGCGGCGTGGACCGCGACGAGCTGCTGGGCCGGGCGCCGGCCGAACTGCGCTCGGAGCTGGGTCCCGGGCGCCTGACCAAGGTCAAGAAGGCGCTGTCGGAGGAGCTGCGGGTCATGGCGCTGCGCGGAGACGCAAGCTGGGACGAGATCCGCAACATCTTCGTGGCCGCGCAGAAGGTGCGCGCCGTGCCCGTCATGATGGGCGCGTTCGCCTACATGGAGCAGCACTTCGCCGCGCAGATCGACTTCATGGTCTACGGCGAGGTCTACCGCCAGCTGCTGCGCGCGGGCAACGTGGACAAGATGACGCAGATCTACGAGGCCGCCAAGCCGCGCTACCAGAGCGTGCCCGAGATGATCTACCGCTTCGGCATCACAGGCAGGCTCGAGGTCGGCGACCTCGAGGGGGCCTCGCAGATCTGGCAGGAGATGCTGGACACCGGCCACGAGACGCCCAACGAGATCACGTCGCGCCTCATGATGGCCTACGCCAAGGCGGGCGACGCCGACCGCGTGCGCGAGCTGTTCGAGATCGTCGACCCACAGGTCGGCCAGTGGCACGAGTCGGCCATCGATCGCGTCATCGTCAGCATGGGCATCGCGTGCGAGCCCGAGAAGGCCTTCGAGTTCTACATGAACTCGAGCATGAAGCTCAACGGCGGCACGCTCATCTCGCTCCTCAGCGTCTGCATCAACAACGACTGCCGCCAGCAGGCCGCCGACATCCTGGCGAACCGCAAGAAGTTCGACCTCGAACTCGACGCGCGCGCGTACAATCGCATCATGATGGCGCTCGAGTTCCTCGACAAGCACGGCGAAATCGTGGACGTGCTAGACGAGATGCGCACCAACAACGTGCCCTTTGACACCAAGACTCGCATCATCATCGACCGGAATCGCGAGCAGCTGGAGGGCACCGCGTTCGCGGACGAGCCCGGCGCTGCCGCGGCCAAGGAGGCCAACGAGCAGGCGGCGAGCCTGAAGCACCCCAACTACAGCGGTCAGATCCGCGAGCTTCTCGACAAGAACCAGGGGCAGGAAGCCGCTGCGCTCGTGGACAAGTTTGTCTCGCCGCTGACGGATGAGGACGTGCCGGAGGGTGTCAAGAAGCCGAACGGCGCGCTCAAGATCGGGCCGTCGCTCGCCAAGGACGCCGTGCGCGCGTACATCATGGCGGACCAACTGGACAAGGTGAGCGCGCTCCTGAAGACGTTCGGCACGATCAAGGGCAACTACGGCCACGCCGTCGCGGAGGTCATGAGCCACTTCAAGAAGCCCAACCACCAAGACCAGAACGGAGAGCTCGCGTACCGCGCGAACAAGGCCATGCTGTTCCAAGGCCGCCAGATCTTCCGCGTCGACGAGGCGCTGTCGCTGTTCCGCAAGTTCGGGGACGTCGACGCGACCATGACCATGTTCGAGCACGTGGTGGCCGAGTACGAGCGGAAGGACGCGAACGGTTCGAAGGACGAGGGCGGGTATGTCAACAAGCAACGGAAGAACGGGCAGCGCTACTCGCATTTCAACATCGGCACCGTGATCAACGGAACCCTGCAGGTGCTAGTGGAGAACGGCAAGCTGGACCGCGCGCTGCACGTGCTCGAAAGGCTGGACTCGCACGAGCTGCGCGTCACGCCGTACAACTACGTGGTGGTGTTCACCTCGATGCGCGACGCCGGGAAGAAGACCCCGCGCCACCACCATGGACACAGGGGCAAGCAGTCGGCCGCTTGCTACGACGCCGATGCGTACGAGCAGGTGTGGGACGACCTGATGCAGCGCCAGGTGCGCATGTCGAAGGTGATCGTGGGCAACGCCTGCCCGGGCTTCCTGTACGGGAACAAGCGCCAGCGACTCAAGCTTCTGGAGGCGTACGCCGATGTGAAGGGCCTGGATGAGGACGACTACTTGCTGCCCAGGTCGTGCTACTCGGTGCTGCTGAGACTGATGGCCAAGGAGGGCGAGATCCACGAGCTGACGCAGCTGTACGAGGAGGCGACGGCGTCGCTCAAGTCATCGAACGCGACCGTCCCGAAGGAGTGGATGGCGACGTTGGTCGTCAAGCTATGCAGCGAAGGCCAGGTCGCGGAGGCGCACACCCTGCTGATGCAGATGCCTCAGAAGGCGGGCCAGATGACCCACGAGGCGCTGGTGGCGGTGCTGCGCGGCGCCATCAACAGCGACGCGTCGGACCTGACGAACGACCTGCTGGCGGCGTTCGAGGAGGCCGGGTTCCGCATGAACCTGTCGGACACGTACGACCTGGTGCACGCGGCTCGCGACCACGGCATGCCGAGCGCGGCGCTGGAGATCGTCCGGCTGTTCGAGGCGTCCAACTCGGAGCTGGGTGAGGCGTCCATCCCGGCGCAGCTGCGCTCGGAGACGCGCCTACGCACGATCTACCGCGTGGTGCTGCAGATCTGCGAGCAGAGCGGGCAGTGGAAGTCGGCACTCAAGCTGCGCGAGCAGATCGCCGCGCTGTGGGGAGAGGAGGCCGCCGAGGAGCACTCGGCCGCCGGCAAGAAGCCCTCGCGCGAGAAGTAACCGGCAGCGACGCGGGTGCCCAGACGAGAGGAACGAGGACCTCGAGGTGCTAGATGGCTAGAGGATAGACGGCTGGAGACTGGAGGCTAGGAGCGCGCTGCGATGCAGACTGAAACACGGAAACCCCATGCACATGGAGGACAGAGACGGCGTTGTTCGTCCAGCCATCTTGAATGGGATTGTGCAAGTGTCCCCATGAGAATGCATCCATTTATGTGGGACATGCCTGGCTGGCGTTCCAGCGTGTTGTGCGTGTTACAGTTACAGTTGCGCAAGTTTGACACGCATCCGCATGGATTGATACAGGTTTCGTGACTGGTCGATCGTATGATACAGGTATCTCACTATCTTGGGCAATCCACTCTGGCAGGGTGATTACGGGGATCAGCCTCACGACGGCAGACTGTTTTCTCCGTCATTCACGGTACTCGTTTTTGCGAGCGTGGCATCACGGAACGACGGGGTGCTCTCCACGGAACGGCCTTAGCGGAGGCAGTCAGGGTACTCGCCACTTCGGGCGGGAAGGGAAGCGGAGAAGGCGAGAAGCAGCGGGGGAAGGAAGCAGGACGGAGGAGGACTCGAGGACTCCCAGGCACCCCTCGAGCAGACAAGTCCCCGGAGCGAGAACCGTGTGGAGGAGCAGGCGGTGGCGCGGCGCCATGAGTCGCGCGCGCGTGTACAGCGACGTGAACGAGACGCGGCCGCGCGAGTACTGGGACTACGAGACGCACGCGGTGGCATGGGGGTGAGCGCGCGGCTGCCTGTCGCGGGCGTTGGCCGGGCTCTAACTGACGCGTGGAGTGTCTGCCGACTGCGCAGCGACCAGGACAACTACGAGGTGGTGCGCAAGATCGGCCGCGGGCGCTACAGCGAGGTGTTCGAGGGCTACAGCGTGGCCAACAACGCCAAGTGCGTGATCAAGATTCTCAAGCCCGTCAAGAAGAAGAAGATCAGTCGGTGCGTTCGCTGGTCCATCGCTAACGCTGTTGGTCTCCCCTGAGCCAGCGCTCACATTTGCGCCGTCGTCCTCATAGTGAGATCAAGATCCTGCAGAACCTGGCAGGCGGCACCAACATCGTGCAGCTGTACGACGTGGTGCGCGACCCCGTGTCGAGCACGCCGAGCCTCGTGACCGAGTTCGTCAACAACACGGACTTCAAGACGCTCTACCCGACGCTGAACGACTTCGACATCCGCTACTACATCTACGAACTGCTCAAGGCGCTCGACTTCTGTCACTCGAACGGCATCATGCACCGCGACGTCAAGCCGCACAACGTCGTCATCGACCACGAGAAGCGGCAGCTGCGCCTGATTGACTGGGGCCTCGCCGAGTTCTACCACCCCGGCCGCGAGTACAATGTGCGCGTCGCGAGTCGCTACTACAAGGGGCCGGAACTGCTCGTGGACATGCAGGAGTATGACTACTCGCTCGACATGTGGAGCCTCGGCTGCACGTTTGCCGCCATGATCTTCAAGAAGGACCCGTTCTTCCACGGCCACGACAATTACGACCAGCTGGTCAAGATCGCCAAGGTCAAGGGCACGCACGAGCTGTTCGACTACCTCGCGACGTACGACTTGGAGCTCGACCCGCACTACGACGAGATCCTGGGCACGTACACGAAGAAGCCGTGGGAGAAGTTCATCACGCCCGAGAACCAGCACCTGGTGTCGCCCGAGGCCATCGACTTTCTGGACGGCCTGCTGCGCTACGACCACCAGGAGCGCCTGACCGCCAAGGAGGCGATGCAGCACGCGTACTTCAAGCCCGTGCGCGACGCCGAGGAGAAGAAGGCGCAGCCCGGGCCGGAGGACCCGGAGGGCACCACGAGCTCCTCCGAGCTGAGTTCCTGATCCCGACGCCAGGATTGCCTGGTGGACAGAGGGACCCGACGTGACGTGTCGTCGAGGCGGCTGCAGTGGCGCGATTGCCGCCCGCCCTTTGGTTTTGTGCGTGTGCTGGTGGTGTCTCGCCGTCTCCCTCCCCCCTGCTCGCGCGCAGGAGAGTCCGCGATGGCGCATTAATCTCAGATCTTGCTTTGTATAAGTTGCCGCTGCCAGCGCCGTGGACTGGCATGGCTTGATGCCAGTCACCTCGACTGAGTTGACCGCTGCAACCAGTTCCACTTGAAGTGGACCACTTTTGCCTTGACACCCTCACCCAATTTCAGCCAATCAGCGACCGCCCTCTTTCATACCCACCAACCCGCCGGAACCAGGAGCGCCGCACAATTGACACGCGACCGCCGGCTCGCAAGATGCTGCTGCGCCTCGCCGCGCGCTCCGCCGCCGCCCTCCGCGCGCGTGCGACCGCCTCCTCAGCCGCCCATGACGTTCGCCGGCCGGTGCTGCCGGTGCGTCCGCAGTGGCTGCAGGCCGCGGCGCTGTCGGCTAGAACCGGCGGGGCGTTGCCGGACGGACTCGTGGTGGGCGGCGTGCCGCTGCCGGAGCTCGCGCGGCGCTCGCGGAGGGACCTGCAGGACGACCTGGGCGACGCCAGGATGCGCAAGGTGCGCCAGGGGCTGCCGCAGCGCTGGAAGTCGCTCCTTGACGCGGGCAAGGTGGCGCCGCAGGTGGTGAACCAGGTGTTCCTGGCCGCCGCCAAGTTCCAGCTGCCCAAGCTCATGCTCGAGGCGTTCGAGTACTCAGACGAGCACTACCCCGAGCGCATCGACTACGTCGTGTACGGTGAGATGTTCAACATGCTCTCGCGCTCGGGCAAGCCCGACGCGATCCTCAAGATCTACGAGCGCGTCAAGGACCGCTTCAGCGACGAGCGGCCCGCACCCGAGATCATCTACCGCTTCGGCATCTACGCCAAGCTGGGGCAGGAGGACTTCGCGAGCGTCGAGCAGCTCGTCCAGGACATGGGGCGTCACGGCATCCCCGTGTCGAACGAGATCGCGTCGCGCGTCATGGTGGGGCTGGCCAAGGCCGGCAACGAGCACTCGGTGCTCGAGATCTTCGAGTCGCTGGACCCGCAGGCCGGCCGCTGGCACCCGGCCGACGTCGACCGCGTCATCACGAGCCTCGGACAGATCGGACACGCGGACGAGGCGTTCGAGTTCTACCGCGAGGCGCAGATCAAGCTCTCGGGCAACACGCTGCTGTCGCTCCTGCGCGTGTGCGAGCTGAACGACCGGCCGAGGCACGCGATGGCCGTGCTGGCCAACCGCAAACAGTTCAACCTGGCGCTCAACACGCGCCAGTTCAACCGCATCCTTGAGTCGCTTGAGTTCTTCGACAAGCGCGAGGACATCGCGGCCGTGCTGCAGGAAATGGTCGACTCTCGCGTGCCGCTTGGCGCTGCCACGCACGCCATCATCGCGCGCAACCAGGACGTGCTGCAGGGGAGCAAATTCGCGGTTAGCGTCGCGGCCGACGGCTGGGAGAAGCGGTCGCGGCAGCTGGACGAACCGCTCGTCAAGGACTTCCTGGTCAAGCGCGCCTTCGGAGACGTCGCCGCCATTGCGGACACGTACGCGCAGCCAGTCAGCGCGTCAGACTTGAGCACGGACGCGGACAGCTCGCTGCGCTTCGCAAAGCACAGTCAGACCAGCTCGTTCCCGACCAAGGGAGCGACGACCGTGCCATCTTGGCTAGCGGTTCCTGCTGTCACTGCCTACTCGTCCATTGGCGAGCGCCACAAACTTGTGGGGCTGCTGCGCGGCTTCGGCCTTGTCAAGAGCGCTTCGGTGGAGCGCGCGCTTGTGCTTGCAGCCAAGCTGGCCGCACCCTCGAGCGAGTCGCGCGACCCGGTGCTGCTGTATCATGCGCTGAAGGCCCTGCAGTTCCAGGGCCACGACATTGCTCGCCCTCGCGACGCCGTCGAGTGCTTCCGCGGCTTCAACGACATCGACGCGGCAATCCAACTGTGCCAGCAGACGTCACGGCAGTTCGTGGATGCTCTCGGCCGCAGCAACGGCGACACCAAGGCAGCCAACCGCGCGGTCGGGTTCGACCGCGTGTTCATCTTGAATACGGTGCTGCAGATGCTCGTGGAGTCGCACGAGCTCAGCGCCGTCGTGGATCTGATGAACGAGGTCGAGTTTCTCGGCCTGAGTGTCAGCACCAAGGACTACGCGGCCCTGTTCAGCGCCATGCGGACCCACAACCAGAGCCTGCGCGAACGGGGGAACGATGGCGTCGCGTTCGACTCGACGGACTTCGAGATGATCTGGAGGGACATGGCGCAGCGCGGAGTGGCGCCCACCACTCGCGTCGTCAGCCAGATCTGTAGCGCTGTCCGGGTGAGCGGGAGCGCGAGCATGCAGCGGTCGGTGTTGGAGGCCTATGAGCAGCTTCGGGATGGCAGCGACGCCACCGCTGGGAGTGAAGACAACTACGTCATGCCGTTGCCGTGCTACACGGCGCTGCTGGAGATGGCGGCCAGGCACGCGAGCGCCGAGGTTGTTCGCCGGCTGTATGAAGACGCCGTTGGCCACGTGGAGGGAGCGGCAGCCGTGATGCATGCCAAGCCGGGTGTCCGGCGCTCCGCGCAGCGCGACTGGGCCACCGTCTTGATCTCCAAGCTGGCAGCCGAAGGTGACGTCGAAAAGGCTCACACCACATTGCTCAGCATGCCTACTGAGTGCGACGCTCCTCCGTCCTACGGCGGCATCGTGGCTGTCCTGAAGGCCTCGGTGGCCAAAGCGGACACTGGCAAGACGGCCGAGCTGCTGTCGCTCCTGCGCAAGCAGCAGCAGCAGCAGCAGCGCTTCGCAGTCAAGCTCAAGGACGTGGAAGATGTCGCGAATGCAGCCATCGCCCGCGGGGATGTGCAGCTAGCGCACGAAGTGCTGGAGCTCATGGCCGCGGGTACCACGAAGGAGACTGGTGGAGGATCGATTGGCGGCGGTGAGGACTCGAAGGAGCCATCCCCAGCTGCGGACGCCCCTGCTAACGCTCGCTCAGGTCAGCCTCAAGGCTCTGCGCTCCCTCGACGGGTCGAACGCCGGACCGAACGCCGACTTTTGGACCTGAACATCCGACTGCTTAAGGCGCTCGGCCAGTCCGAGGCGGACGAGAGTCTGGCCGAGTCTGTTGACGCGCGAGTTCAGGATCTGACTGCTCGGGTGAAGCACCACGAGCAGCACGAGTGACGAGGGCGTTCGAGTATCCGGTGGCATCAGGACGATGCCAAGGCGAGTGGAGTCGCTTCACTGAGGCGTTAGAGGGGTTGGGTGGTCTCCAATGGGCTCAAGTAGATGAATATGAAGGTTATCAAGCAGTTGAGCGATGGCAAATGCACGGGCGAGTATCAAACCACAGCTGGGCTGGGCTCTCGTTCCGCCGCCTTCCTCCTTACCACTGGGCCAGCGTCGCCGCCGCTGTCACCGCCATCGATAGTGCTGATAACACACGCGAAGACACCCCAGCCGAGTTGGACGCCGCTGCAGGTGGCTCCGCCTCCGCCTGTGAGTCCTCGCCACCGCCTCGGCTGCTCGCATCCGACGCCGACTGCTCCCCTCCCTCTTGGTCGCTGCTCTCACTGGCGTCCACCGACTCTGAGGAACCGGTCGAGCCTGAGCCTCCCACCTCCTCCCCCTCGTCGCCCTTGGCAGCCAAGTCGACCACAAGCGCGGCGATCGCGGGCTTCATCGTCCCATTGACATCGAAGAGTCCGAACGAGGCCTCGACGGAGCTCGGTTCCTGCAGCTGTTCAGCCTTGTACGGCGTGTCGAAGCCCGCGAAGTAGTAGTAGGGCCATTTGCGGTGCGAAGCGAGCGCCGCGAACTTACCGACAAACTTCGCCATGTTGGCGGGCGATGCCGTGGACGCGCGTGCGTCCGAGCCGGCAGACGCCCAGCCAGTCTCCGTGATGATGACTTGGTCCTTGCCAAGTGCTGTGGCGAGCGTCCTGAGCGGGCGGAGACGCTGCTCGATGCGTGCGGCGGCCTTCCCGGCACCCACGCGCTCCCAGAACGGGAACACGTTGACGGTCACCACGTCACCGGCCGCCACGAGCTCAGGGTACTGCAGCAGGACGTCCACGATGTCGGTGATGGCCAGCGGCGGCAACTTCGACCCCACGGCTGTGGCGTTGCCCGTCGAGGCCTCGCGGAGCACCTGACGGACGCGAGAGAGGCACTCGACGGCGGCGGAGGCCGTCACGTCGCCGCGGTAGACCGCTTCACTGCCGACATTCAGCCCGTCGACCACTGCCACCGCGTCGTCCCCCACGTCTTCATTGCCAGTCGGCGCTGGGAAGAAGTAGCCGCGGTCCGGGCTCGATGGTGTCACGAGAGTCTTCAGCGCCGACAGCTCGCGTTCGAAGACGGCCGGGTCGCTCGCCGTCCAGATGCCGAGCCACACGGACAACCCGAGCGTGCGCGCTGCCTCGAGCACGGGGCCAACGGGACAGTCCGCCAGGCTGTAGGTTCGCACGCGCGAGGTGACGCCCGCCAGCACGCGCAACTCGCGCTGCACTTGGACCGCGGGCTTGCATCGGTTGGCGTCGGGTGCCCAGTCGGGTCCGCTGCGCAGGTCGTAGTTGACGCCCCACAGATCCACGTTGAGAGCACTGGCGGTCGAGGCGAGCAGCGCGCCTAGCAGCAGGCCGAGTCGCGAGCGGGGCGGCATCTTGGGCGTCGATGAGGAGGGCTTGGAGTGGGCTGGGAGGCTGGGAGGCTGGCTGGCTGGGTGGCTGGAGGAGAGCCGAATGGGAAGTGGTCTCGCTCATCCAGGGCCGGGAGACCGGCCAGACGGCCACGACAGAGACTCGTGGAGGCGGTCGGGGAGCCGTGGAGGCGGTTTGGGAGCGCCGCAACGCGTTGCAGTCCGTTATCAGATGTATCTTCACGCGTCGCCGGCGTTGAGGCGTTGCCAGCGGATCCAGGGCGGAAATAGCGACCGCGACGCGTGCGGAACGAGCCGCGAACGCTCGGGCGATCGAGGAATGAGGGACTGGTGCTGAGGTAGATGCTCCTGCCTTGACGCTTGGTGGGCGGTGGTCGATCGATGACAGCGCAGGCAACATGCAACAGACCACCGAGTGCTAAGGTCGCCAACATTCACTGTGTTGAATGGAGAAGCTCTCGGCCGCAGGACTCACAGTCGGGAAACACCAGCACGTCTTCGAAGCGGTCTTGCGTCGGGTCATGGCCATTCCAAGTCGTCATTGAATCACAATGAGGGACACCATGAGCTTCGGCGACGCGCTCGACGCCGTCCTGCACGCGGGTCTTCAGTGCTGGCTCCACGGCTTTCCTTGGCGAAGTTGAGAAGCTGGAGATCTGGACTTGTTCATGTCCGAGTCTTCAAGCGCGGCGAGTCTGACGCGATCCCTGAGGGGCCCTGGCCGTCTTCATCCGGCGTCCAGCGCGACGAGTCCAAGTGCCAAAGACTTTAACGCGGTGGCAGTGACCTGTCGGCAAGAACACAGCGAGGAACACCGTTGTCCTTTGGTTTCAGGCTGAAGGTCACGGGGCAGATTGGATGCGAGCTGCCACTCAATGAACCAAGCGAACGACTCTTCCTCGACGGACATGGAATGGATCTTATTGTATCGTTGGTCGGGGTTAAATAACGGCTTGGGGCCGCAGGGCGGGCATGGCTGCGGACTGCTCTTCGTCCGGCGCGGAGGCGTGTGGATGCGACTTGCGGCAGGCCCGACGCGCCACGCGGCGCTGGTGGCTGCGGTCGCGGGCGGCGCCGGCGTCGGCGTGGAGGCGGGCCATGACCTCGTCGAAGGAGCGGCACCACCACGTGGCCGTGCGGTACTTGATGGCGCCGACGCAGCCGAAGAACGACTGCTGGTCCGTGCGGAATGCGTGCATGTGCACGTGGTCGATGCTGTTGAACGGCGGCGTGTGAAATGCCAGCTTGCAGTCCACGTCCTCGTCCTCGTCGTCTTCCTTCTCCTTCTCCTTGTTATTCTTCTCCCCGCGCGGGGCGGGGGACGGCAGCGAGGACGTCGACCCGGACGAGCTCGAGGACGTCTGGGCGTGCAGGCGCTTCTTGCCCGGCCGGGCTGCCGACGGCGGCATCTCGCGCAGCACGAGCTTGGCGACGCGGCGCATGCGCTCGAGCAGCGGCGAGTCGCGGCCCGTGAGCTGGTTGACGTTGCGGATGTGGCAGCGCGGCACGACGAGGATGTGGCTGTCGACGGCGGGCGCCAGCGGGCGGAAGACGGCCAGCTCGTCGTCCTCGTACAGGAAGTGCTCGTCGCGCGCGCGCAGGATGTCGCAGAAGCGGCAGCACAGCATGCCGCCCTCGCGGTCGTACTGCACGCCCTTGCGCGCGCTGGACGCCTGCGAGGACGCTGAGGACGCGGACGCCGAGGACGAGGAGCGGGCGCCCAGCGCGCGCAGGCTCTGCGGGGACTGCAGCAGCGCCAGCGGAGAGAGCGCCGCGTCCGCGGACCGGCGCCGCCTCGCGCGGGAGCGCACGCCCATGGGCGTGAGCACTTCCGTGTCGGACCACGAGGAGTGCGAGAGCGAGGCCGGCGACGCGGCGGCCGGGAAGGCGGGCGTGTCCGCCAGGCCCGCGCGCGCCGGGAGGCCCAGGCAGCGCTGCAAGCGCCGGCGGAGCGCCGCGCGGCGGTGGCCGCGCTCGGGAGTCATGCGGAGCAGCGGGGCGTCTGAGGAATGAGCGCGGGCGGGTCGGGGGACGGAGCGCGGCGCCCGAGCGCTGAGCCAGGGCGGCGCGTGGCGAGTGGGCGGAGGAATCGAGTTACAACAGGAAGTGGTGGTGATGGCATGACACCATGGCCCCCGCTCACGGCGGGTATACTGGGGGCAAGTGGTTTCTGCGGGAGGCGGAAACCAACAGAAGCGGAGGAAAAACCTCGGGAGGAGGGGACAAACCTCGGCATTGAGACAGGGGTGCGAAATGGGGTGGGGTTGCTGGAAGGGGGAGAGTGGCTGGTGGTACGGCATACTCGGCGCGGGAGGAAACGAGGAGGCGGCAGGGGAGGCAGTTGCGGGATGAGGGGGGAGAAGCCCAGTTCGACCTTGGGATTGGAAAAGAAGCGTCATTATTTTCTTATTGAGACGAGGCGCCTCGAATTGTGATCTTTATAAAATGCGACGATTCGCAGAACTGTGCTGGGCTCACTATACTTCGCTGGTTTTACTCGAATTGCGCGTTTTTCACCTCCACGTTTGCTGCAGCATTGTTTACTGTCCCACCAGCGAGTCGCTCGCAATGGTCGATCCTCCATTCCATTCTGATCAATTTGCTCTTCGGCCTCCATGTCCACCGCGCTCACTCAGGCACGGGGTTCCGCTCCAAGTGACCTCGAGCCCACGGCCCAAGGTCGCCGCGACGCGATCGATAAACACGCACCGAGCGCGCGAGCCACACGCCAATGCCGAGCGCCAGGAAGGAAATGAGCTGAGCCGGCCGCACCGCCCAGCTGCCCGACCGATCCATCATTCCGCGCCGCGTCAAGGTGCAAAATACGCTGGGACATGAAAATAAGGATAAGGATTACGCGCTCGCCGTCCGGCTCACGCAAATTCCTTCCACAACCTCCACCCAACCTGACGTCATCTTCAGCCAGAGCTTTTGGTGAGGATGGCACCCCTCGAGCCACAGAGAAGCTCGCGATGCACGTCAAGGGCCACTCGCACGCGGCGCATCACGACTCATGATCACCCGCTGGGTGTAAACCGAAGACCGTTCTCAAGGCGGACGCCATCAGCTGTGCACCGCCCGCTCCTCCAAGTCGTCAGTGATCTCTGACTCGTCAAAGGACTGACCCTGGATCCATCCGGCGCGACTATCCCAACGCGTTGGTGCACTGGCTGCTCGGCTGCTTGTTCAACAGTTTAAATGATGGGCCGCGCGTCTCTATTGGAGGGATCTATGTGAGCAGCACCCACCACGTTGTGGTCCACAGCTCCGTCGCCTCGCCACGACGACTGGGTGGCGCCGGTCACCACAGCTCCGTGACAATCTGGTGCGACGCCAGCAGCCGCGCGACCAGACGCTTGGCCGCGATCTCGGTCGCCGCGTTCGAGATGTCTGGGTGCCGGACCAGCGCCTGCGCGATCGAGCGCTTGACAGCGCGACCCATCTCGAGCCCGCCGCATACGTAGATGTAGCCGTTCTCCTCCATCAGGTGCCGCGCTACCAGCTCGCTTTGGTCGGCCACTGCGTCCTGCACGTACTGCGCGTCCCAGCAAAGTTGCGTTAGACATTATCGCTCGTCTCCGATCAAGCACACGACCGCCGCCGACGTACCCGCTTTGGACGAACACTGGAGCTACTTTCGTCGGCCGATTCGGAGAACTCGATGTGCACTTGGTCCAAGATGCCGTCAGCCTGCGCACGCTTGATATCCGACGCGTACAGGAAATCGGTGCCTGGGGAGCGGCAGCCGTAGAAGAGGTAGGCGCACCGCCGCTGCTGCTGCGACGGTTCAACCCCGCCGTCCTCGGCACCGTCGGCTGCGGCTGCGGCTTTGGCCAGGCTCTGCTCCTGCTCGTACTCAAGGTCCTGGATGAACGCGCGGAACGGCGCGATGCCCGTGCCCGCGCTGACGAGCATGATCGGGCGACGATCATGGTACGGGAATACGAACGAGGACCGGAGGAATGACGCGCGAATGGTGTCCTTCCCCGGGGCGAGCGCCGCGAGGTAGCTCGAGCACCGCGGCAGTGGCTTGCCCTCGACCTCGCGGAGGCCCAGCGTGATGGACACTGTGTGCGGCGAGAACTTGTGCGACGAAGAGACCGTGTAGTACCGAGGCGCATTCGCCGGCGCGATCTGGAAGAACGACGGGAAGTCGATGCGGACGGACGGGAACATGCCAAAGATGTCGGCCATGGTCACTTGCTCCATCGGTCTGCGCCATATGAAGATCACAACGTTACACTCAGCTCCCACTCGAGCAAATGCAAGTCGAATAACAACGCTACCTTTGCGCTTGAATGGTTTCGGCGACCTGCGGAGCACTCAGCCGCGTGCACTCGTCCGGGTCCGTCGCGTAAGCCGCCAGGCTCCTCAGGAAGCTTGAGCGCGGAGTTGAGTTCAGATCGAACGCCCACGTGAGCGCATCCCGCACCGTGCCGATGCGTGCGAATGGCCGGTCCGGGAACTCTGCCTGCGTGGTCTCGCCGGCCTGATCCTCGACAACGAGCGGCTCCGCGGAGAAGACGAGGTCCTGGTCCACGCCGAGCAGCGTCGCCACGCGGTCGACGACCGCCGGGTCGTTCGGGGCGTAGACGCCAATGTTGGACGCGTGCTGGCTCACTAGCAACTGCTGGTCGTCGCTGATGTGCAGGTCGATGTGCCGCACGGATCGCCACGCGCCGTCCGACGTCTTGTGGCGCGAACTGATCACTTCGTTCTGCAGCACGGAGAACCTCGAGTGGTCATTGGCCGCCAGCATCTCCTGCTGCGCCTTGCTCGGCCCGCTCTCCGACAGGTACGCCACGCTGTACTTGGGCGGCGGGATCGCCGGCGGGAGGTGCTGCCCCTCCAGACTGAGCTCGTACTCCATGAGCTTCTCCTGCAAGACACGACCACGCCATTCGCGCGTGAGAACAGACCCGACCAAGACAGCAGACGTCGTGGCGCAGCGCACGTGGTACACGAGCAGGACACAGTTGGGGCAGTTGAGGTGGCAGCACTCGTCGTCCCGCGGCTTGACCGGCGGCGCCAACGGCGCGGTTCTCGGCGCTACCCGTGGCTCGCCGCCCTGCCCAGTTCGGACGCCCAACCATGAGCGAGCGCCGCCGCGTAACGCTAATACGTAGCAATCAGGACGCGCACCTGCTCACGTCGGCGCTTGAGCGCCATCTCGCGCTCGAACTCCATGAACGCGTCCACGCCGGCGGACAGCTGCCGCCGCTGCTGCTGGGCCTCCCCGGGCCGCCCCAGAGCCTGCGACGGCTCGAACGAAAGAGCATGGCGCCGCCAACGAGCTGACGCACCTGCCTGCCGCCCGCAGGCTCTCCACGCGCAGCGGCAGGGCGTGCGCGCGGCCGAGAGCATTTCCGCCGCCCAATCAATGCGCCTGCCCACCCGCTGATTATGGTCACGGCCACCTCACCCACCAAAATTAGGACTAGAATAAGGTTTGATCCCAGTTTGATCCTGTTTTCGCATATACCCCAGGTCATTTACCTAGAATAAGGTGCCGCCGACTGATCTTCCCGAAAAGACGCCATCGGACACCAACAAGGGAGCAGATGCGTGTCAATGGCGAACGAACTCTTGACTGCCAGCGCGACAGCGAGCTCGAACACGTTGTATCTACACGGGAGCGGCCCATGGAGCGGCATCTACAGTAGTCGCCGAGGGTCGCGGCCGATTACCCGAGAAGCGCGGTCGTCTCGCGGCCGCGGAGGCTG
>JAADYF010000058.1:0-53004 GCA_023338175.1 Phytopythium delawarense
CCCCCCCCCCCAAAGAGACCGTCAGATTGCGCGGCTGGACCCGTGGCTATTTCAAGTGTGCGCGGATGGAGGGTTGCCTGCATCTATTTTGTCCGAGTGCTTCACGCACGACAAATGCTGGACTGGTCGTCTGGGCGATCGAACTCCAATCAATTCCATTCGCCACAATGTCGGACGTGAATGACCTCCAGCTGCGATCACCCAGCGACGACGGCGATGGAAAAGCGTACGTTCGATCAGGCTTTGAGGTCTGCGGCAGGCACAGCGATGGCGGGACTCAATGGAGAATCCTTCTAGATCCACGAGAGGCATGCAAATGATCCCCATCGAACAAGTCTCTGCTATCATCCAGGTTCGTGCGCACACAGTGAGCATTCTCGAGTGGAAGCCTGGCTTAACGTCTCGGTTTGCACCCACAGCGACTCACAGCGGAGCAGGAGGCGCGTCTGCAGCAGCAGCGGAATGAGATTGTGCGCGAAGTCCTCCAAAGCATTCGCGAGTCGGGACTTGGTGCGGTCCAAGAGAGGCGCAGTGGTGGGTCCTCTTCCCTCTCTCAAGCCGCATCAGAGGCTCGCCTACCGACGAGCAGGCCAAAGCATCTCGGCAACCATGCAGCCGCATCGACAAACCGGCTCGACGAGAGTCTGCACGCTCTGATGCTGCACTCACTGTCGGAGAGCGGGCTGGACTTCCCGCATGTGCAGCGCTCGTGCCCAAACGGCCACCCCATCTACAGCAAGCAACAACGCTCGAGCGAGTCAGACTCACGGGCAGACTCCAAGCCGGCGCAGCTCGACGGACGCGGCAAGCTCGATAGGAAGCCCCAGTACGTCATTATAAGCCGGGCAGAAAGCTCGGAGGAGCCATCTCAACTATCAACACACGTGCTGCTGCGGGAAGACGGCTCTCCGGAGTCTGAAGGAGACGTCGAGACGCGTAAGGACCAGGAAAGGGAGCGAAGCGCTCAAACGCAGCCTCCCGGCACAAAATATCGGCGGCGTGGCAAGACTCGCCAGCTTGGTGGAATCGCCCGAGACCACCCGCTTCGCAAGGCTTCACGCGGCCGACACCACTCAGGCGCCGCGGAACTCGACGGAGATGCTGTCAACCAGTCGTTCCAAGTCTCTCGCACCAAGATTGACCACCGAACACTCGCCATTCTAGACAAATCGAGGGCCCTGCTGGACGGTACACCCGCCAAGGCAGAGGTTCGCGTCTCCGTGGCTGAGCTGAGGGATCGCTACCGGGCTGCAGTTTCATCGCCTGACCCGCCAACTCAAGACACCTGCAATCCCAGCGAATATAACCCCGTGGTGCGCGACCGCGATGAAGATTCCCCCGATGCCTCCCGGCATTTACAGTCTTCTTCTCAGTGCCGGTCTCGTGATGTAGAGCACGAGGGAGACCAGAGAGTACAGCGGAGAGAGGAGGCAAGGAGTCCCAGTCCTGTGCAGTGCGAAATCGACCTCCTCCGCGCACCAGAGCACCCTCCGGACGACGAGAACGAGTGGGAAAACGAGCTCGCACGGCAGATCCTGACCATCTATGCGACATCCGTCAAGGCCAAGGCCGCCGCAGCAGACACAGCGACGAATCGACCGTTCAGTGGGGCGTCCCGCGGTAAACTGCGGGCGTTGTCGACACCGTCTCGCGACTCGCGCCAATCGGAAGCCCCCACGTGCTCGCTTCCATTACTCAGCCAGCAACAGCAGCAGCATCAACGCCAGCCAGAGAGACCTGATGGCTCTCTCCTTCTGAAGACGCCTTCACGGTCGACTGCGAGCGTCAACTTTTCGTGGGAGCCGTCGCAGCGCCTGGGCGACGGCAGGGTCGTGATCAACATGCCGAGCATCCCAAAGCCCGTTTGGTTTGCCGGGACGGGCGCTGTTAAGGCCGTGTGGTGCGCTCTGACCGACGGATTCGGCGAGCTGACGCGAGAAACAGCGCCGTCTCCCGACGCGTCTACTGCTGTTCCCCGCGGGTCCATGCTGTGCAGCCATCGGCTGTGCGAGGAAGTCCGGCACATGGAGGCGCAGCACAAGTTCCTGGAGTGCGTGACGGCCATCGAGTCGCTCCTCATCGCGCTGGTCCGCGCGCGCGGAGCCAGCGAGCTGGAGATCAAGCTGTGGAAGCAGCTGGTGGTGACGTGCAACGCGTTCGCGAGCCGCTGCATCGACTACAAGAAGTTCTCGGCGGCGCTGCAGCTCATGAAGCAGGCGGAGCACCTGATCGACAACTCGGTGCTGGTCGGCGGCGGCCTGCGGCTCGAGCTGCTGGCGTACTTGTACGACACGTACGCGCACTACTACTACCGTCGGCGCAAGCCGCACGCGGGGCTGCAGTACAGCGCCAAGGCGCTCGAGATCCACGCGCGGCAGTCGAGCTGGTCGCACGTGGCCAAGAGCCGGCTGCACACGGCGACGCTGCTGTCATTCCAGAAGAAGCACGCGCAGGCGCTGGCGCACATGGGTGCCGTGCTCGCGCTGGTGGAGGCCAGCAGGCTGGAGGAGGCCGGCGGCCGCGCGTCCGGGCAGAAGCTGTGCCTCGTGGCCGTGTGCTACAACAACCTGGCCGTGGAGCAGCTGCACCTCCGCGAGCTCGAGGCCGCCAGCGTGGCCGCCGAGAACGCGCAGCGCCTTGCCAAGCTCTGCCTCAGCTACAGCAACCGGTGGCTCGCGCAGCTCGACGCCACGCGCCGCTGCGTCGCGCTCGCGCTCGCCACGCTCATGGAGCCGCCAGTGGAGCCATCCCGCTTCAACAGTTGCAAGTAGCGTGGACCACACTAACTCATCACTTCACCGTTTCAGAATGATGGTGTATGCCTGAACCCTGTCGGCAGGTTACAAAACAAAAGGATATTCTGATCAATTAAGTGCCTAAATCGCAGATAATTGATTTCATCCCACGGTGTAATATTTCAAGTCACAACCGCTTGCTCGCCCCCTTCCTTCACTGTTCATGCAACGACCAGGGTCGACGAAGCTTCGACGGCCCTAGTGACATCCTCCGCGCCGCTCCGTCGCCCCGCAGACGCTCTCTAGACGCCTGGCGACAGCGCGAGCTGGTCGGTCTCTTCCTGTACTTCGCGCTCGTGCCAGTTGCGCGCGGATCCCGGCCGTTCCCAGTCGCTCCGGACCGGTAGAAGCCGAGAGAGCGCAGCCGCCATGCGCCGGACGAGTCTGCGGCCGCGGCAGATCGACGTGCACGCGCGCATGCGCATCATCCGGCGCGAGGAGGACCTGGAGACGGACGACGACGGCGGCGCGGGCGCCTCTGGCGCGGCCTCGGCGGTCGCCGCGGGCTCGTCGACCTCGTCCGGCGCCACGACGTTCGCCGAGCTGATCGCGGTGCGCGTCCCCTGTCCTGCGGTTTGCTTGCTGGTGTGCGACTCACGGGCTCACCGCTGACGCTCGGCGTGCCGGCGACGGAGCAGAACCTGGAGGACCCGGCGAACCCGCGCGCGCGGGCCGGCGCGCGGCGCAAGAAGAAGGACATCCCGATCCCCGTGATCCTGACGGTCGACTCGTACGAGGACGCCGTGGCCGCCGACTTCCGCGCGCCGTCGGCCTACGTGCGCTTCCAGGCGCTGCCGCCCGCCGACCCGCGCGACGAGCCCGTGGAGCTGGACCTGGAGCTGGCCGAGATCAAGTGGCTGCGCGCGCACCCCAAGTACGGCGTGGACGGCGACCCGCGCTACCAGCTGCCGCTCGAGCGGTTCGCGCAGATGCTGGACGCGCTGGAGAAGGCCTCGGCGCTCATCAACCCGAGCGTCATGACGCTGGCCGAGGCCGAGCAGGTGCTCGCCAAGCAGCTCGGCGTGCCCAGGGCGTCGCCGCTCCACCGCGTGGCGCACGACGTGTACAACTACTGGGCGGCCAAGCGGCAGCAGCTCAAGCGGCCGCTGCTGCGCAAGTACTGGCCGCAGACGCCGCTCAACGACACGAACCCGCACCTGGTCTTCCGCCCGCGCGAGAAGGAGCGCTACAAGCTGCGCAAGCACCGCAAGAACGACATGGAGGGCTTCCGCAAGCTGCAGCAGCTGCGTGCCGACTTCGAGCGTGTGCGCCACCTGATCGAGCTTGTGCGCCGCCGCGAGACGGTCAAGCGCGCGCAGATCGAGGCGCTCGACGAGGTCCGGCGCCAGGCCATCCACGAGCTGACGGACCGAAGCGGCGTCGTGCGCAAGCCCGCGATCCCGGGCGAGAGCGAGGACCTGGCCGACAAGCTGCACAAGAAGAAGAAGCACAAGAAGAAGAAGAAGCTTCGCGCCGAGAGCGTCGGCGACGGGGCGGGCGACATTGACGGCGCCGAGGGCCTCAAGGCCGGGGGACTTGCGAACGGCGTTGATGCGGCCGGCAGCAAGGCCAGAGCCTCGGGGACTGCCTCAGCCGCGACTGCCGGGGCTGTCGCGTCCCCGGCGGGCGTCGATACGCGCCGCATCCCGTCGTTCATGGAGTACGACACGTCGCGCAACTTCCAGGTGGATGACCCAGAGGACCCGGCGCTTAGCGGCAGCGGCGGCCCGGCGTACCCGTCGTACCCGCTCGAGACGCCGCAGCTGATGGCGGCAGTCTTCTCGCAGCCACCGAAGTACCGCTGCCGTGGGCGGATCGGGCGAGGCGGGCGCTTTGTGGTCGACCGCATCCCAGTGCCGGCCCAGCGCTACTACGCGCCGATCGAGACGAGCGCGACCGCGATGGCGACTCAATCGAGCGCGCTCGCCGCGGTGAGTGCAGGACTGGGCCCATCAGCCGGCTCTGCCCCGAGCGGTCCTGCGGCCGCGCCAGCTACCGCAGCCCACCAGCCAGTCGGAGAGGCGCTCAACAGCGGTCTGCACGGCGCGATCCTCGTCCACGAGAGCGCCTTCCGGCCCGCAGCGCACCGACTGGACGCGGTGACGACCAAGCGCCTGGACGACATCTACGCCATGAGCGACAGCGAGGACGAGCTGCTGGAGCCCCTCTCCTCATCGGTGTACGAGACGACGGCGTCGCGCAAGACGAGCGCCGGAGGGAAGGCGCACCCGCACGTCGCCCCTCCGCGCGCTGTCAAGTTCACCGTGGACATCTAAGCGTTGCTGGGGCCCCCCCCCCACCCGCGCGACGCCGGTCGATGCGGCGCGTGCGCGGCCAGGGCCACCACTGGGCAATACAGAGCTTCATCCGTTTATTTACTGAACGTGCGGCGCGACCGAGAGCCGCCGCGTGCCTACCTGTTCCCGCGAGCTGACCCGTGCTGACGCTGTGGCTGCTGCTGTTGACTCGGGGCCTGCGACTGACGAGCAGGGCGGTCGTCGCCGCGCTCAAGCTCTGCGAACGGCCGGACGAGCGCCTGCCCCGTGCAACAGAGCCGATTATCCCGTCGTCAGGCATGCCTCCCGACCGCTACGACTAGGTGCAGTAGCCTACCGTGGTGGTGGTGGCGCGCGCAATCACCTGACCGCCGGGGGCCCGCAGCTCGGGAGTCACAGCTCCCATCCGTGCACTGCGGTCGCTGCGATCACCCCGAGCATCAGTCTTCAACAGGACAGCACGCAACCAAGACGTTAGCATGAGGACGTACTCGTCGGGGCCGGCTGCCGACGAGAGCTTCTTGCGGAACGAGTGCGGCGCGATCGACGGGCCGTAGACGATGTGGTCGGCCAGGACCGGCCGCCGCAGCGGGATGCGGTTCCGCCCGTCGTCCAGGTTGACGAACGAGCGACGCGCACCCGCCGTGGCCGCGCGCCTGGCTTGGGCTGTGGCTGGCGAGCGCGCCGCGAGCTGCTGCTGCTCGCGCTGGCGGCGTTGCCGCGCGGCTGAGGCGATCGCGAACAGGTCGTCCGCGATGTCGCTGCCTTCGTCTGCCGCGGTCGCTGCTGCTGTGGGAGCGGCAGTGGCGGTCGCGAACGAGGGGCTTGACCAGACGCGCGGGAGGTGCTCTACGTCTCCGTCGTCGGCCTCTTGGGCCCCGAGCAAGCCGCCGCGACCGGCGTGCGTGGGCGACGATGTGTAGTTCTGGCAGTTCTGGCAGTCGTGGAACTGCACTGGCGGGCGGGTGGGCGAGCTCGGACTGCCTGGCCGCGAACTCGGGCTTGCTGGCACGGAGAAGAGCGTCTGGTCGCACGAGAGGCAGCGCAGCGGCGACTTGGTCAAGGACGCGGCGGGCAGTCCGGTCGCGCTCTGCGCCTCTAGCAAGCTGATGGGGGACCACTCGTGTCAGTGCACGACCAAGAAGGCTGCGCCCGCGGACGGCTCACGAGCGAACTGACCTGCGCAGTCGCTCCATCTCGGCGCGATCCGCCTTGTCGTGCAGGTCGAGCGCCAGTCGGCGCAGCAGCTCGTGGCTCGGCAGGTCCGTCAGCTTGGCGCGCAGCTCCGCGAGGGCTGCAGCGGTCAGGCTCGCCGAGCCGCTCGCCACCTCGGCGATCTGGTCGCCACACCGCGTCAGTCAAGACCCAAGAGGAGACACTGCGTGGGTCATGGGAGCACTCACCTTGTCCTCGAGCGCCTGCAGCAAGCGCTGCGTGTCTTCTTGACTCGGACAGAGCGCAAGTCTCGCCCGGAGCGCCATCTCGCTCTGCGTCTGCTGCCGCAGCTGCTGCTGCAGCTGGCCGATGGCGCCTTGGTGCGACCGCAGCGCCTCTTGGTACCGCGTGAACTGCGCGTCGCAGCCGTCGAGAAGACTCGCTGTGCCCAGCTCCATGCGCTGCAGCGCCTCCTCCAGGAGACTAAGGCCTGGACTGTCGCTGTCTTCGGTCGGCTCTCGCTGCTGCTCACGCCTCGTGAGGTCGTTGACCTTGCCCAACTGCATGCGCAGCGCCTTCATGACACGCAGTCCTTCCGTCGACAGCGGCAGGTGCTGAGTAGTGCTGCTCGCTTCGCTCTCGCTCTCGCTCTCGCCCTCGTCAGCGCTGGAGCGGTCAGTGGCGTCCCGAGTTATCTCCAGCGCCTCCTCCAATGTCTGGGCGAGCTGGTCGAGCGCCGCGTCCAGCAACTCGGCGTCTACCTCCCCGTCAGTTGTCGGGCTCGCCTTGGCCGATCGAAGAGCCGCCAGCTCGCGTTGGATCTCGACGAGCGTCGCCGGCGTCGCGCCGAACACGCAGTTGCTCGTCGCCGTGCGCTGCCACTGCGCGTGCCGCTCGTCCAGCTCGGCCCTCGCCACGAAATCGCGCTCGACTCGCGCCTCGAATGCGGCCACCTTGGCCGCGGTCTCCTGCGCGTGCCCTTCCAGCATGGCGACGAGCTGGGTCGTTGCGTCCTGCAGCTGCTGCTCGATCAGCTGCTCGCGGCGACTGGTGTCTCGCTCGGCGCGGTGAAGCCGCGCGGACTCGAGCTCGAGCTCCAGCCTCTTGTGCAGCTCGTCGAGCTGCTGGGTGTGGAGGGACAGCGCCTCCTCCATCGCCTGCCGTTGGTAGTTGCTCTGCTCTCTCACCTCCCGCGCCAGCTCGCCCGTCTCGGCCCGCATGCGCTCGTTGTCAGCAGCCAAAGCCTGGAGTTGTGTCTGCAGCTGCTGTTGATCGCTTTGGCGCTGCCACGCCTGGCCCATGGACTGCTCCAGCATCTCGCGCACCTTGTCCAACAGAGCGTCGTCCCTCAGCCGCAGCTCCCGCAGCCGCGCCTCCTCCTCCAGCTGCAGCTCCTGGTACGCGTGGTAAACGCTCTTCTTGCGAGTCCTCCGCTCCTCGTGATGAACGTGGGGCACGCGCTGGGCACTGGCGCTGCCACTTGGATGCCGCTCACGCCGGTCTGAGCGTCGGTGCGCTGCAGTTTGTCGCTCGGACTGCTCTTCGACGCACTCTTCGACGCACTCCTGGTCGTCGGGTGGCCCTGTGACTGCGTCCATGGACGCTCCTTTGTTGGTTGCCGGGCGGCTCTCGTTGCTGTGGTCGACTCCGGGCTCTGGATCTGCAGAGACGCTCGCCGCCTCTTCGGTCCGTTCATCCTGGGCTTCCTCTGCACCACGATGCTCATGCTCTTCGCGGATCGGTGTGAGCTCCGGCGTATCATCCTCTCCTACGACTTCCACGACGGCAGATTGCAATGGCTCATCGTCTCGGCTGGTGGCAGCAGCAGTCGACGCAGAGTCCTCGATGGAGTCTCCGATGTAGTCTCCGATGGAGTCTCCGATGGAGTCTCCGATGGAGTCTCCGATGGAGCCTAGAACGTGTTGGCCATCGCTGCTGCTCTCCACATCCGGCGTGGCCTTGTGGCTGTGGGAATCCCTGGCCGGGGACTCTCCCAGACCGTTCAGGATGCGCTCGTTCTCCCTCAGCACGTCCTCCAGCCTCGCCAGCCCCGCCTGCTTGTTCTTAATGTCGACGACGGCGGACTCGGCCGGGTGCGCGCAGAAGACGAGCTCCAGCACGGCGTTGAGCTGTCGTGCCATCTCCATCGCTCGGTCGTCGTCCACTTGGCGATCCGCGGCGGCTCTCGCCCCTACAGCCACCACGGCTGCGAGCCTGGCCGCCTCGGTGATCACATTGACATCAACGCTGGCCACGGGGCCGTCGAGCCGCCCAGTTCCACCCGCTTCGACTCTGATGAGCTGCTGGCGGATGGTCTGGAGGTTGGTGGTGACGTCCGCGCGCAGCAGCTGGACGCGGTTCTCGACGGTGGCCACGCGCTCCAGCAGGCTCTTGATGAGCGCGTCGAGCACCGAGCCCTGCGAGACGAAGAAGGCCGTCACGTCGGCCTCGATCGCGTCGAAGAGCGGCATGCCGCGCAGTCGGTCGCCGCCGAGGCTCTGCCCGGGACACGCAGCCCGGCAACCGACACCGGCGGCAGGCGCGTATATATAGCCGGCATTGCCGAGACCAACGCGCGGACAGTTTCCGCCACCTCGCTGGCAAGTTCACGGCGACGAAGCACGGCCTAGTCGGCGGCCCAGTCGGCGGTCACGTTGGTGGCCACGTCGACAGCAAGGACGCTAGCCTTGACTCAAGCCATGAACCTGGCCGCGGACGTGCTGGCTGCGAGCTGGACGCGGCGAGAAGGGAGGCAGGAGCGTGTCGCAGTCGCTCGGCAAACGATCCCGTCCGCCTGAAGCCGGCGGGTGGCCGATCGTCTCCTGAGGCAGCTCTCGGGCGGCTGCGGATGCCCCCGGCGGTGATTTCTCTGCGTGGCATTCAGCCTCGGCTGGCTCCACGAACGGTCGACGCCCCCGCCCGCGGCGTGACGAACCGGGCCATTCCGGCGACTTGCACCGCGCTGACCGTCGCACCGCCGAGGGGCAGCCGGGCAAAGCAGCGGCCAATGCTGACACGGGCACCGACGGCGGCCTGAGTGGCTCCGCCGCATGTGCGCTGGTCAATCGACGCACTGCCATTGGCTGCGCCGGCGGCGGACAAGTCCGGACCAAATCACCGGCGGGAGGAGACGATGGACCACCGAGAGGACGGACGAGCAGGAGCATCACATCCTCATGGCGCGCGCATGGGGCAGCATGGAGCGCTGGCGTCCATCCTGGACGGCTTCTCGCGGCGCTGGACGGACCAAAATGGTCCGGGACCAGATTTGGTCCCGCTGACCGTGTCGAGTCGACACGCGCCGCCGGCTTGCATCTCATCACCATGCCTACGCTCGTGCATAGTGTAAGTCACAGGCGTCAGCCATCCGTGGATTGATCCTCGAGCCTCGAGGACCTCGAGTCGAGGGCCACCGACCTGGCCAAGGAGCAGGTCCCGAGACCGAACGCCGCGCCGAACGCGTCGACCCTGGCCAGCCTCTACGGCTGTATGCATGTTGGACATCGGGCGACTCTGGTCGTGGATCAGTCACCGCCGCTCTCTTGCTCGTGATGTTCCAGGAGACCTTCCCAAGAGCCTCCTGGCAGCAGGATACAATGAGCATGTGGTAGTGGTCCCAACAGCCGAGGAGCATCCCTGACGCGTTGAGGCGATGTGCGCCTGCAGTGGCGCAAGCTTCAACCCAACACCGGTCAGCAGCCCTCCCGTGCATCACGCCACGCGCACGTAGCACGGCGCCAGCTCGCCTGGTCCATTCACCCAGACAGCACGCGCGCAATCGCCTCATGCTCTCGCAGCAAGACACTGCTGGCTGGCTGGCGCCACCTCCTTGGCCTCCCACACACCACGGCTCTGCACGTGCGTCAGCATTCCGCGGAGGGAGCGAGTCACCCGCGAGTATCGGGTGACTCGCTACTGTAGTCTGTCGCCCTCATGGGCACTTGCTTTGCGTCTCGCCGCGCAGCAATCGGCTCCTCCGCCGTCCTCCTCTCGCCGATGGAATTCGTCGGGTGGCAATACTCTTGAGCTGCTCACGCCTCTGCTCCAGTTGCGCACGGTGGCTCAATTTGGTCCGCGGTCCCACGCCTGGACGCAAAAGGTCCGCGCTGCAAATAAGAATTTGGTCCCGATGCGGAGCTCTCCACTGCAGCCCAAGCCCGCTGAACATGGTCCTGGAACTGCAGGGTGTGCACACTCGCCGCGTCCCACTCGCGCGCTATTTTCCCACGGCGCCATCAGCTCATTTCGGAATCCGACGGGGCCCGCGCACTGCTGCTTCTCCAGTCCAGTCCAGTCCAGTCGCTCGCTGCTCCCCAGCTCTAGTCGGCCGTCACCCCACACCCCACACCATACGACCCGCAAGCCTCTTCGGCTCTTCAGACGCTGACGATGCTCGGCGCTCTGTCTGCGCGCTCGCTGCTGCTGGCGCTGGCGGTCGCCGCCACGGTTGCGACTGCTGCTGATGCTGCAGACGCCGACTTCCCGACGGACGCGACCATCGCGGCGTCCTACGAGCAGGAGGTGGGCATGGCCTGCGCGGTGGACTCGGACTGCGGCTACCTGCCCAGCCTGGCCTGCATCGATGGCGCGTGTGACTACTGCCGGCCAAGCCTGTCGGACTGCGGCGACTACCCGGGCGACGTGTCCAAGCGCTGCGAGGTGCTGACGCTGCAGGACCCCGTCACGGGCGAGGAGCAGCCGCAGTTCGCGCCCAACGCGCGCGGCGAGGTGGTCGAGATCGGCTACTGCATCGAGAAGGACCTGTTTTCGCCCTTCAGCTGGACGGACGTGCTCGGCACGCTCATCGCCTTCTTCAGCACGGCGCTCGGCTCGGGCTGCGGCATCGGTGGCGGCGGGCTGCTCGTGCCGCTCTACATCTTCGTCATGGGGCTCAGCCCCAAGCACGCCATCCCGCTGTCCAAAGCCACCATCTTCGGCAACGCCGTCGCCATCTACATCTTCAACTTCAACCGCAAGCACCCGGGTGAGCATTGTTGCTCGAGAGTCGCTCTCCACTCGTACTGACCGCTCGTGATTCCACTTTGGTCCACCCGCAGGCAACCCACACGCGCCCATCATCGACTACGCCGTGGCTGCCGTCATGGAGCCCATGACGCTGGTCGGCACGGTCATCGGCGTGATGCTCAACAAGACGCTGCCCAACTGGCTCATCCTGGCCATGCTCATCCTGCTGCTGGCCGCCACCACGTACAAGACCGCCATGAAGGGCGTCAAGGTGCGTTCGTAGCACGGGCTATGACCATGGCGGTGTCTGTGGGCACGACTGACATGGTGTGACTGGAACCGTGGCTGTAGCTGCGGCAACGCGAGTCGCGCGAGCACTCGGACCGCATTAAGGCGGTGCTCTCGCTCACGTCCAGCGCTCACAACCGACGCACCAGTCGCTGGTCCATCTACCCGGTACGCAGTCCGACTGCGGCGCCGAGTGAACGACAGAGAGCAAGCCCACTCACCGCTCTTGTGTGCTCGTGCGCAGCGTCTGGACGTGGCGACGGCGGCGCGCAAGTGGCTGGCCATCACGCGGCGCAACAAGAAGGCGCGCGCCACGTTGGAGAGCGACCTGGCGGACTTCGCGTTGCTGCCGCCGCTCCGGCCGCGTGCGGCCTCTTTGCGCGAGGAGAAGGCGCCGCTGCTGCCGACGGCTCGGGACGAGACCAACCATGCAGGCTTCGGCACGTTCAACGGAGGTACGCTTCCTCCTCTCAGCGTGCAGCTTGGGCGTGAATTTGAGCCTAACAGCTGCGCTCTCATCTCTGCAGCCTCTGTCAATACCAGCAACGGCATCCGCGACGCCAACATCAACGGCGATGACGCGTGGGCACCGACGCGCCGGTCGCTCCTGGAGCGCGAGAGCGTACGGTTCCCGGTCTCGTACGTGTGGCCACTGGCCGCCTCGTGGCTCGTCATCCTGGTGCAGTCGATGCTGCGCGGAGGGCACGGGTCGCCCAGCATCATCGGCGTGCCCTGCGGCTCGGACGACTACTGGCTGCTGACGGTGCTGCCGCTGACGCTGCTGGTGGCCGTGACGGTCTACATCGGCCACGGCCTGCGCCTGCGGAACCGACTCAAGGTGCTGAGCGGCTACGGATTCGCCGAGGGCGACATCCACTGGATCCGCCACCGCGTCATCGTCGTGCCGGCCGTGTGCATCACGGCTGGCGTCGCCGCGGGGCTGCTGGGCATCGGCGGCGGCATGGTCAAGGGCCCCATCATGCTGGAAATGGGCATCCTGCCGGCCGTGCAGTCGGCCACCACGAGCTTCATGATCCTCTTCACGTCCTCGTCCACCACGCTGCAGTTCGCCATCAACGGCCAGTTCCCGGGCTCCAAGCAGATCGACTACGCGCTCTGGTTCGCCTTCGTCGGCTTCCTCGGCGGCCTCACGGGCCAGAAGGTCGTCGCGCTGCTGGTCAAGCGCTTCAAGCGCGAGTCCATCATCGTCTTCATCATGTCGGCCACCATCGGGCTGTCGGCGCTCGCCATGGGCCTCGTCGGCCTCCAGTCCACGCTCACCGACTTCGAGCGCGGCGTGCATCTCGGCTTCCACAGCTTCTGCGGCAACGCCTAGAGTATTTGAAGCAGTTCGCGACATTGAGAGTGAAATTCATCAGCTGAAAGCGAACTTCTTCAACACGCGTCGACCAAGTACTTTTCATATCTGTCTGCTCCAGGGTGCTGACATTGTGCTGATTTATGTTTGCAGTGACGGTGGTCAAGTATGATACTATCTGGTTGCAGCTGCTTCTGCTGCTCGTGTTGGTGCTGCTGCTGCGTCGCGGCAGACAATCAGACATGGCGATCTCCGTGGTCGGGTTGGTGGTGGACGTCTATACCAGCTCCGGTGCTGCCGGCGACTCCTCTGGTCGCTTGGAGCACTTGCTCGCGGTCTCCGGCAGCTCACGCGTCCGCCTCGTTCTCACTCTCGTCGATGGCGGGCAGGGACCTGCGCATCTTCATGCTGTGGCTCCTGATGCTGATAACCTTGGGCGACGGCGCCGGCGCCGACAGTGGAGCCATTGGCGGGCTCTTGGCCAGAGCGACAGAGGCAGACATGGGCGTGGAGGTGGGCGGCGAACCGTCCGACTCGTCCGTCTCGGACTCCCCGTCCAGCTCCTCGTCGTGGAACGGCTTGTACGCCGTCTGGCCGTCGTCGTCGCCGCTCTCGCTGGAATGTCCGCTGTACGATCCGGTCGACAGCGACGGCAGGAACCCGACGGGCGGCATGTTCCATCCGTGCGCGAACTGGATGTCGCGGTCGATGAGCTGCAGCTGCCGGCTCTCCTTGTGCTCCTCTTGGCGGTGGTCCACGCGCTTCTCGTGACTGCGGCTGCGCGCAGACCGCATGATGGCGACCACGTCGCGCGTCTGGCTGTCTGGGCCCATGTGGCGCTTGACGCTGTCGGCGGACTCGCGGTCGTCCATGAGCCACATGACCATGCTGCTCCGTCGGAATTCGCCCTCGTCGTCAATGTCTCCCTCGCCGTCGCTCGCCACCGTCTCAGCCAGCGACCCGCGCGAGATGTACCGGCCTTGCTTGGGCGGGAGTGCGACGTCGTCGAAGTGGCGAGGCAGCTTGTCGCTGAGCGGCTCGTTGCTGGCCGGCTGGAACTCGGGCAGACAGCTCGTGAGCAAGACCAGCACGTGGGCCTGGCGGTAGCGCTTGGCGCACGCGACGGCGACGTCCAGCGCCTCGCGATTGAGCGCCACGTGCGCGAGCAATAGCTCGACGCACTCGTAGTGGCCGTTCTTGGTCGCGACGGTCAGCAGCGTGTGCCCCTTGAAGGTGTACTCTCGCCACGAGCGGCTGTCGGCCTTGACGAGCACCTCGAGCATCTCGCGGCGCCCGTACTCGGCCGCGACGAACGCCGGCAGCGGCAGCTTGAGCGCGTACGGGTTGAGGTGCAGCAGGTTGGAGCACGAGCCGAAGAGGATGCCCGCGAGGTCGCCCGCGTTGGCGGACCGGTAGTCTGTGGTGCTCTCGGTGTCGTCATTCCTGTCGCTCACGGGCTCCATGCTGTTGTTGTTGCTGTTGTCGTCGACGAGGATTCGGCGCTGCCGGAGCAGCAGGAAGGCGCGCCAGTGGCCGTGGCGAATGACGAGGCTGTACATGGCGCGCGCAAAGTGGCGCAGCACGTCGGGCTGCGCGAACAGCGCGTCCATGAGCAGCGCGAGCACCGTCACGTCGCCGAACTGGCAGGCGAGTAGCAGAGCGTTGAGCTCGCGCGCGTGGCGGCGCGCGCTGCGCCGGGCGAGTGCAGCGGGCGAGGGCATCCACACGGGTGAGGCGCCTTCGTCCAGCAGCGCGGCCACCTGCCGCGGACGCGCGTGCTCGACGGCCTTGCGCAGCCGCAGGTTGACGTCGGCCGCGTCGTCGCCCTCGCGCGCGTGGAAGAGTCGGCGCACCAGCGACTTGACCGACGCCATGGCGAGATAAGGAGATAAGGAGATGCGAAGGTCCCGGGTCGGGGGCTGGCTGGTCCTCTTGGGAGCGGTGGGTCTGCGTTCCACGGCGCGGATTCGGAAGTGGCAGAGGCAAATAAGAAGCGGAGACCATGGAGTGGGGCGCCAAATAAGTAGCGGCGGCGTCCATGGAAGATGGGGCGGCAGCTTGGGACACCCGCGGCAGCTGGGGGCGTCGCCTGTGGCTCGCAGCACGCGCCGTGCGGCTGTTCGGTGCCGCCCGGCATGCCGCCTAGGAGTCGATTACTGTATAGAGGGCGTGTCATTGGCGCGACTGGGCATGCTTGCATCCGTGGAGCAACCGGTTTCGTGCAACCAGTTGCTGTGCAGGACGCGTTGGCGCGTCGGGCGTGGCGCAGGGACAGCTGGCGGGGCGGCAGACGCGCGCCGATTGGCCGAAAAGACGGTCCCGCCCACCAGCTGCGGTTGCAGCCGAGCGAGTCGGTTCGCGCTCTCTGCCACACGGTTTCAGCCAATGGCTACTGTTCCACGATGACTCGGGATGGCTGCACCTGCAGCTTCAAGGAGGGGCTCATCTCGGGACAGCGTGTCGAGCGGCGAGACGCCTTCTAAGCTGTCTCGTACAGCATGTAAATTGAATCGCAGACTTGACAAGCCCGCCTGGTTTCTTGGAACGGTGCCTGCAACGATCAGACGCGGCAAATTTCACAAGTCGCAGCCGCTGGCCATTACAGCACCGGTCCCTACCTAATGCCCGCTCGTCTATTGCTGTCCCCTTGCTGCCTTGGACTGCTTGGTGCGCTCTGGCTGGCGCTTCGGCGGCGTCTGGGCCAGTAGGACGCGCTGGAGCACCCGGTTGCTGCCCAGCGGGCCTGTGATGGAGTACGCGACGGCGGCGGCGACGGCGCTGGCCTCGATCGCCGCGCGCAGAGTGCCGGGGCCGCCGCGGCGCTGCAGCCACTTGATGTGCTCGGAGGCCACGCTGGCCACGCTCACGAGCACGTACGAGGTGAGGATGACGCCGATGGGCCGCCTTCTCGACGGCAGCTCGAATAGCAGCGCCGCTGACGGGAGCGAGCCGCAGAGGAAGAACTGGAGCTTCCGCATGCCGATGGAGCGGTCGCCAATGGGCCCGGCGAGGCAGGAAAACGCCCAGCCGACGCCGACAAAGCCGAAGAAGTAAGCCACGGAGCGCGAGAGGCGCGCTGCGAACGTGGACACGAGCTCGAGGGGCGGCTTGGCGCGCATCTTGGGGCTGCGCATGCCCAACGCCCACGAGGTCACGTGCACCGGGAAGTAGACGCGCAGCCCGAGCTCGACAACGCGCTTGAAGAAGTCCGTGTCCGTGTAGAACTGGCGGCATGACATGCCCGGGTGGCGGATCGCGCACGGGTTGGGATTCGCGCCGAGCGCGTACTGATCCTGCAGCAGATTGGCCGCCTCGCGCTTGAGCAGTGTGTACCGGAGCAGCAGGTTCATGTGCGACTTCTCGTAGCTGTCCGGGTGGAAAAACCCCGAGTAGTAGATCCAGCCGCACGCCGCCATGAAGACCGCCAGCTCTGTCCATTTCGTAGACACCAACACATTTGTGAGAAGACCGCTGTATGGAGATAGGCTGTGCGGATGCAACGCCCACCGAGAGGCGCGAGCGATGCGAGCCGCGGGTTCCGCGGGATGACGTCGCGGAACAGCAGGCTCAGCGCGTTCGTGGAAAGCAGCGAGACGATGGCGGGTCTATTCTTGGGCGGCAGGCACAGCGTCGCCAGCACCGACGCGGCGACGGACGCAGGGACCGCCCCGCGGACGGCGTCGCGGGCGTTGTCGGTCAAGGAAGCAGCGGCGCCACGCGCCTTCTTGTACGCCGCGAGGCGCTGCACGAAGCGGAAGGACCCTGCACGGAGGCAGAACCACATGAATCGCTAAGTGTTAGTCGTCACGCTAGACCTGGAGGAGAGAGATCAGCTCGACGGCAGCCGCACCGACGAACACGGCGACGGCCGCGATGCTCCGCGAGGGGCCGAACAGGCGCAGCCCGGACGCGTCCAGCGCCCGTAGCGCCCGCACGAGCGCCCGACGGTTGCCCAGCGCGTTCGCCAGCGCCAGCAGCGCCGCCAGGGACGCGCCGGCCCCGCGCGCTGCGTGCGCCGCCGCCGCCGCGACCGCCTCCGGGTCGGCACTCATGTCTTTGTCTTGTGTTGACGTGTGAAAGTCCGGCGCGAAACCTGACTCGATTATTGTATCAGATCTGATGCGATCGATCATATCTGAGCCCGCTGCCAATCACACCACAATTTGGGCAGCATGGGCGAGGGCCATGGCGACGGACGCGGCGACGGGCCGGCAGCTGCCGTGGGCGCCTTCGAGCGCGTCCTGATGCGCCGGCACCGACTGGAGCTGCGTGTGCTGGCGCTGAGTCTGGAGGCGGTCGTGCGCGCGCTGGAGGCGCTCGGCGAGCAGCAGGAGGCCGGCCAGGACCCGGCGACGGCGCGCGCGGTGGCGGCGATCCAGGCGCGCGTGCCGGCGTTCTGGGGCGACCAGGTGTGTGCTGGTTGCGACTGGTTCTCGGCTTGTCGTACCGACGCGGGGTGCGCAGGAGCTGGAGGCGTTCCTGGAGGCCTGCCGCGCGTTCAAGGCGTCGTTCGACGGCCTTCTGCACGCTGGAGACGACAAGCTCGACTCTCGGAGCAAGGACTGGGTCCGCGCGATGGAAGAGCGCGCCGAGCTGCTGTTTGAGCGCGTGGAGGGTCTAGAAGACGCGGCCAAGCAATTGGCGCCAGTGACGTCGCTGCTCACCGACAAACGCAACGTACGCCAGCTCCATAGTACCATTTGAGCGCGTGGTTATGAGGGTTGACGCGACCATCTTGGCGCGCTGCTGCTTATTTACCAGCACCTCGTCGGCTTCTTGGACGATGCGGAGCTGCTGCTGGAGAGGTCACACACGCACCGCCTAGAGGAGATGCAGGCGCGGATGGCGTCGCTCATGGAGAGTTACCGGCGCGCACTGCTAGGTCAGCGGGTGCGGTTGACTGCCAGACAGATGCGAATGTGCTACTAATGTGGAAGTTCGACCGCCTCTTGGACGCATCAGACTCGGCCGTGACGAAGCGGAAGCAGCTCGAGTTCGAACTCTCGACCATCGAGACGTCGGCGCTCACGATGCTGCTCCCTCACCTCGAGATCTGCCGCACGATCATCACTGCGTATGCTGCGACTTGTGTTCACTCCTGTCCGTTGGTACTGCGCTCGAGTGCTGAAGGAATGCTCTTGGTCGTAGAAATGCGGAGGTGCGCAGCAACGCGAGCCGCTTTTCCGGATCGGAGTGTGCGAGCATCTCGACGTTCGTCACGACGGTGATTGGACTCAAGGATCGCGCCGTGGAGTTCTCCCGGTGCTGCAAAGCGATGGTTGGACGCGCGTCGATGCGGATCTGACGATGCCTATGGGTGCCGCGTGTAGTCTTGCGAGTCGCTCGGTCGAGTTCGTCAAGCAGTTGGATCTGTTCGAGCGAGCCGCAAGCAAGGTGACGAGCGGCGTTGTCAAAATGCAGCGCCAAAGATCCTACAGGTGCTGACAGGTTGTGTGGTGTTGTACGATTCACTCTAGGATGCCTTCCTTGTGTGCTCGACGGCGCTGAAGTTGCAGTTCCAGGAGTCGCTGGACAAGGAGTTGTTCCTCGCCTACCTGACTGATTGGAACTCGAAGCAGATCCTCTTGCGGGTATATTGTTTAGCCAGGAAGTTGTCTTCCGATCGTTGGTGCTGACTAAGCTCGCTCGATACGGCAGGACACTATCAAGAGCGCCGAGTACGTTGACGCGATGGAGCGGACCACCTTGCTGAAGCAACAGATCGCGGCGCTTGACCGCCGCATCCGTGACAGGTACGAATCGGGCGTCAAAGGCGGTCGTGCGCGTCATGGTCTGTACCAACGGCTCTCGACTATCGCTGTTGACCCAGCAAGGCGAGCGTCGCGGTGGACGAGCCGACAAGAGCCGCTCTGGAGCAGGAGGTGAAAGGCTCGTGACTCACACGCCCCGCGTCTGCCGTGCTAATGTATTGCGCTCTCCCCGCACCAGGTCGCGCGGCTGTTCGAGCGCGAGGGCGGCGCCATGTCCGCCCAGCAGCTCTTCCGCGCAAGTTGAAGCGTCTCACATGTCGCACACCAGCGTTTGGTCGGCTCGCGGTACCTCTTCCACAGTTCGATGTACCTCTCATCTGGTACATAGTACCTGAATTCGAAAAGAAGACGCTCTCTCTTCCGCCCTTGACACGCATTGGGAGCTCTTCCGACACCTTTCGACGCCTCCCGACGTCCGCCGCCCTCCTCCTCCTCCCACGCGGCAGTTCAGCCCTCCGACAGCCCAGGAGACCCACAGGCGCATGACGGACGCGTGGCTGGTGGTGCCGGCGGCGGCCGCGCTGCTCTCGCTGTGCTGCTGCTGGGCGTCGCTGGCGGCCAGCGGCCTCGACCCGCTGCGCCTGCTGCGCTCGCTCTTCCAGTCGCCGCGCGCGCACCACGGGCGGCGGCGCGCGGGCTCCTCCTCCTCGGCCTCGAGCGCGTCCTCGTCCTCGTCGCTCACGTGGTCACCGCTGTCGCTGGCGGCCGCCTCGGACCTGGAGGCGCAGCCGCTGCTCTCCCCGCTCGACGCGCGTACGTGCCGTGCTCTATCGCATTGCCTCGCCTAGGCTTGGTCTCTCGATCCTCACCGCCCAAGCTCGCATACGCCTCAACAGACGTGCACTACTCGGGCAAGACGCCGCTGTACACGGACGCGGTGGCGCGGCTGGCGGCCAGCTCGTCGGCGCGCGAGCTCGAGGCGCTGCTACGCGGTGGCCGCATCACGCGCGCCGTCAACTCGGACGCTAAGGCGCTGCACTTCGTGCGCTTCGCAGAGGCGACGCTGGCGCCGCGGAGGCTCGCGCCCGACCTCGCGGCGCGCGTGGTGGTCGCGCTGCAGCGGTTCGCGCACCTGCCGCCGGTGGCGCGCGGCGTACGCGACTGGCTGTGCGACCCGCGGCGCTCACCCAGGGAGTGCCTGGCGCTCAAGAGTGCCGTGGACGACCGCGTGCCGCTCTTCGACATTGTCTACCGCCGCGTGCGGGACCCGGACGTGCGTGAGGACATTTTGACGCACTTAGAGGCGCAGGCGCGCGCTCTGGTTGCTTCCATCGGCGACGGCGACGGCGGCGGCGGGTTCGTGCCGCCCGTCAAGCTGCTATGGTAGCGAACCGAGCGATTCGAGCTCTGGGCATCGACGCGACTTGCACTGACCGATTGTGGCGCCGTCGTGACCGCAGTGACATTGACGACACCATGCTGGCGGCGCTGTTCGACAGGCGGTACCCGGACCTGACGGTCTACCCGGGCGTGCACCAGTTCGCGCTCGAGCTCATGAAGGTGTCGGCGCACCTGTCGGCGGCCGGGGCCGGTGCGAGCGCCTCGTACGACGAGGACACGGAGGACGACTCGGACGCCGACAGCGACGACGAGGGCGACCAGTATGACGCGGAGGACCGGAGCAAACAGCTCGAGCGGGAGCAGCAGCGGCGGCGGCGGCGGCGGCGCTACGGGATTGCCGGGCGCGTCGCCTTCCTGACGGCGCGGCCCGAGATCCTCCGCAAGCGCTCGACGAAGGAGCTGCGCCACTGCGGGTTCACGCACTTCACGCGTCCGTCCTCCTCGCTCTCTCTAATGCCTCAGTCGTATCGCCTCTGACGGGCCTGCTGTCGGTGTGATGTCAGTGCTCATGGGTCGGCTCGCCAACTTCATCGGATCGAAGCGCATCGCGTCGGGCAAGCTGCGGGTACGTGGATGCCCTCATCGCCACACCTCCTCCCTCCCTCAAGCTCTGACGGTTGTGCCTCCCTGCGTCGACGGGCTTGCCTGACGACCCAACCGCGCAGAACTTCGTGCGCTTCCGGCGGCTGTTCGCGGAGCACCGGTTCATCTTCGTGGGCGACAACGGGCAGGGCGACATCGACTTGGGCAAGAAGCTGCTGGCCCCCGAGAGCGGCTTCGGCGTCAGCGCCGTGCTCATTCACGACGTGATCCGCAACCACGTCCCCGCGCCGCTGTCGAACCCGCCCGCCCCCATCTCGAGCGAGGAGGCGCACGACCTGCACGACGTCAGCCACGCGCCGCTCAGCCGCGCGCGCTCGTACCGCTGGCGCGAGTGCCAGCAGCACGGCATGCACCTGTTCCGCACGTACATCGGCGCCAGCTTCCACCTGTACGCGCTGGGCCTGCTGTCGCTGCCGGCCATCGTGCGCGTCGTCAAGCAGACGGCGGCCGCGTACGCGCGCGTCGAGTTCGACTCGGAGGACCAGCGCAGGCGCTGCGCCGCCGAGATCCTGAGCGATGTGGCGGTCGTCGTCGACGAGCTACCCGACCACCAGGCGCTGTCGCTGGTCGCGTCGCTGCATGACGACCTGGTTGGGGACGCGCAGGACGACCTGCAGCTGAACGGCAGGCAGCCGCAGCAGCGAACGGCCAGCAACACGACCACGGCCGTCAGCAGTGGCGTCAGCAGCCTCGCGAGGGTGAGCGACATCATCGCGGACGCAGCCATGGCACCGGCGTCCTCTCCTGCGCCGTCGGTGGAACTGACTCGGTCAGAGGGCGGCAACCTAGAGGCAGACGAGATGGTGTAGCCGTACCCTCACTCACGCCGACATGCCATTGCGCGTGCATTCGTCGGTGTTAAGGCGCGCGATGCCAACAACATGCAGCCACTCACTCGCTTGCTCTCAGCTCTAGTCGACCTTCTTGGAGACGCTGTAGATGGCGCCGTCGATCATGCGCGCGACGGCGAAGACGCCGCCGACGATGGCGCTCGTCTGTGTGAGGAAGTGCAGCACCGAGGGCTTGGACTCGACGTACTCGACGGCGATGGGCGAGAAGTCGTACGAGAGGATGACGCCCGGGAACGACACCTGGCCACCGCCGCGCTGCGACTTGGTCTCGTGCTCGGTCACCGAGTACTGGAACGTCGTCACCGACCGGCCGCTCAGGTACACGTACTTAGTCGGCACCACGTTGACGAAGTACTTGTACGTCGCCACTGCCCTCGCATCACCACGGCACGAGTCAGACCGGTCAGTCAGTCTGGAGATTCACGGACAGCAGCAGCCACGACTCACGGTTGTTGGTGAGGATCTTGGTCACGTCGATGAGCGGCGTCTCCATGTTGGGGATGGCGGGCCCGAAGCGCAGCGAGTTGACCACGTGCGAAGCGTTGAAGTTGAGGAACTCGTAGAAGGAGAAGATGGTGAGCGAGCCCTCGTGCGCGAACGACAGGTCGCCCGCCACCTTCTTGACCAGCACGCTGCCCCGGAAGCGGCAGCCCTCGTCGCCCCCGTGGAAGCGGAACATCTCCTCGCGCACGTCCTGCTTGATCAGGATGTCCTTGTTGCCCTTGGCGTCGCTCACGTCCAGCGCCACGTCTTGCGTAGCGGTTCAGGACGCACATCGGGTCAGTACTCTGGGTGTATAATGCATACCGCCAGGGCGAGCAGCAGTCGCTGAAGCAGCAGGCGACGCGACGCACCCGCGCACTTCTCGTGCAGGAAGGACACGTCCACGTCGATCTTGATGGGGAAGTCTTGCTGCTTGGTTCCGGCCGGCGGCACCAGCGCAGCCACACCGTCACAGAGTCACGCCGAGTCGCACAGTCGTCGCGTCAGCTCGCAGCCTGCCGCCTCGCCCCCACCGAACCGGAAGCCGAGCCGGAGCACGTACCGGGTCCGTGTCGACGTGCATGCGGTGCGCCACGTCCACGGTCCACCAGACCGATAGCTCGGAGAGCAGCAGGAAGGCCACGAACGCGCAGCTGAGCAGCGTCACCACGCCGCCGCCCACCGTGCGCTCCTGGATGCCCTCCACGCCCTTGGCGTTCAGGTCGAAGCGCCGCCACGCCGCCATGGTCGCCCACGTGTGTGTGTGCGCGCGCCGAGGTCAGCCAACGGGAAATACACTCGGCTTGACTATGCACGGCCACGCGGGGCTGGCAGTCGGCCACGTCGCCGGAAAGGCGCCAGTGTTGGCGGTATCGGACGCATGCGATTGGTCGAAATGTGGAGTTCCACGCAGTGATTGGACGTAATAAATGGAAAACACGCTGAAGTCCACTGGATTGGTTGAAACTGCCTTGTATGATCTATGAGTGGTCAAAAACATGTAGCTGGCGCGAAACGACGCCGACGCCTCGAGGAGGTGCCGACATGCAAGGATCCTCTCGGCTCGTGGCGGAAGATGGCGGGCCCTCGCTCGCGCCTTCCTGTGCCTGGCTTGGATGCAGTTCCGGCAGTCCACGTCTCGCCCCTGGCAAATAAATAGTCGCCGACTCTATGCGTCGATCTCCAGGCCGCGTCGCCGCGCCTCCGCCGCCTTCTCGCGCGAGACGCCCTTGCACCCGGCCAGCACCAGCCGCACGCGTCGCCCCGGCCTCCGCGACTTGTCACCGCCGGCGTCGGCAGCCCCGGCGTCTCCGCGCTCGCTGTCACTGCCGTGCAGACGGACGGCCGCCACGAACGCGTCGACGGCCGCGTCCGTCAGCTGCGTGCACCACACGAGCCGCAGCTCCTGCAGGCGGCCACAGCCGCGCGCCAGGTCCACGGCCGCCTTGTCCGTCAGGTTGAGGCACCACGACAGGTCGAGGCGCTCGAGGCGGCCGCCGAACGCGCCAAGCGCGCGCGCTCCGCGGTCCGTCACGAGCGCACAGTTGGTCAGGTCCAGCTCGCGCAGGCCGGCGCACGAGCTGACCAGCGCCTCGACGCCCGCGTCCGTCACCTCGCCGCAGCTTCCGAGTTTGACGCTCTCGAGCTGTCGGCAGTGACGCGCGAGCGCCGAGAGCGCGACGTCCGTGATCGCCGCCTGCGTCAAGTCGAGCCGGCGCAGCGAGCGACCCATGCCGTAGAACCCGTTGCGCTGGTCGGACGGCTCGGTGGTGAAGGCCGCGTCCGAGATGCCGTCCATGAACGACAGGTCCAGTCGCTCCAGCGCCGTCACCGAGCGCAGCAGCATGTGGATCGCGTCGCCGTCGATGCGCTGGACAGTCACACGTTGGTTCGCAGGGTTAGTTCGTAGCTCCTGACCGAGCGACGCACGCGGCCGTCCTTACCTTGCAGCGGGAGAAGTTGATGTCGGTGAGCGAGCGGCAGGCTTTGACGAGGAAGAGCACCAGGTGCTTGGTCAGCTGCGAGCAGCGCGCGAAGCTCACGACCTGCAGCGACGTGCACGCGCGCAGCGGGTAAAAGGGCGAGTGGTCCGGCTGGAAGGCGGCGTCCGTGATGTGGCGGCAGCCGTCGAGGCGCAGCGTCTGCAGGCTCGAGCAGCCCTGCAGCACGGCGCGCACGACCGAGTTGGTCACCTGCGCGCAGTTGGACAGGTCCAGGCAGCGCTGCGTCGGTGGCAGTGGCGATGGCAGAAGCGTCAGCGTCTCACTCCAGCAGGGCTCTAGGACGCAGGGACGCACCAGCTCCGGGCAGCGGAAGGGGATCTGGCGCAGCACCGAGTTGCGGATGGCACAGCAGCCCGCCAGGTCGAGCACGCGGCGCGCGATCATGAAGAAGGCGGCCAGCCGGTCGTCCGTCACGGTCTTAGACGCCACCATCTGCGCCAGCAGGCTCAGCACCAGCTCCTCCGGGAGCCTCCTGCGCCGCAGTCATCTGTCAGCGGCCGGTCCTCGCCGCCATCATCAGCACCCGGACACACATGCACACGCACCGGAGGATGGTCAGCAGCACCCGCTGCGGGGCGCCGCGCGCCAGCCGCGCCAGGCACAGCGCCGCCAGCGACGGCGGCCCGCCGCTCTCGAGCGCCGCCGCGGGCATGCGTCGGCCGTCGTCAGCAGATGACAGGAGGTGTCCTCTGGCGTCCAGAGGCGTCCAGCGGCGGGGAGGATCCGGACCGAGTGCGCTCGATCCTGAAGTGGCAGTCGGTCGGTCGGGAGATGGAAGCAAGCGGTTCTTTGGAGGCGGGCGGGGGAGTGGTGGTCGCCGCCGCGCGTGCACTGATAGTTTATATCATGCGAGATAAAGTGGGATGCTATATTTGGTGTATAAAATCCTTTACGAAAATCGTGTGTGAAATTAATTACAACAGGTTATGTGACCTTCATTTTTTTAATCAAGCTCTGCTTCTGCTGCTGAATGCGCGTCAACCCACTCCACCGCGTCTTCAAGGCGATCGCATGCGGCCCGTTCGTCGGTTGCCCACAAGAACGTTTCTCGCCGGCATGAGGCCCTCCCTGAAGCCGAAGCGCCGCCGCGGCCGCTCTCTCCTTCTCCCCGCGTTTCTCCCCGCGCGCCTGCCAGCTCGGCCGTGACGCCGGCGCGCTATCAGCGACCGCGCGAGTGCCTCAGGCCTGCGCGAGGGACAGGTACGCGTTCCACCAGAGCGCGACGCAGTTGCCTGGAGTAGGCAGGACGCGCCGCGGCCGGTCAGAGTCAGCCGGACGCAGGGATTGAGAGCATGGATAGTCAGGAGACGCACCCCAGAGCACGCGCAGCTGCGGCGGCACGTAGTGGAACGAGAGCCACTGCGTGACGGTCCACACGCGCCAGTTCATGAGCAGCGCGCCGACGAACACGCGCTGTAGGTTCTCGCGCGAGGCCGCGACGCTCGAGCCGCGCAGCACGCCGAGCTGTCGACACACCACGGGCGTCAGCCAGCGCTCTCTCAATCCTCCGATCACCCGGGTCGGACGCACCGAGAAGATAGTCAGCGCCGTGAGCGGCGGCGTGAACAGCAGGCGGTCGACCAGGAGCTTCTTGTTGGGAGTCTGCGAGCACGCTCTGGAGGCTCAGCCAAAGACCACCGCGACGAGTGGAGCGGTGCGGGTCGTACCAGCTTGCTCTTGGTCCAGCGCTGGGTCTCGAGGTACGTGTACCAGAAGTGCAGCAGCGGCCCGGTCACGGTGCCACTAGGACGCGAGCAGTCGGCTGGTTAGGGAGCCGCAAGACGTGTTCAGCCAGGAAAGAGCGAGCGAGCGCGCACCCGAAGAGGAAGAAGGCGAGCACTTGGCGCGGCGACAGGCCCTGGTGCGGAAGGGACGGGTCAGCGACGCTATCACCTGCAGCCCAGTGTCAGGGGCGTACGGGGCCGCACCCGCAGCGTCTTGTGCTTGAGGAAGTGCCCTGTTGACCCGAGGCGCGTCAGTGCTGGCAACTCGCAGGAGACAAGACGATCGAGTTGTGGGACGCACCAAGGACCTCGCCGAGCGCCGCCACGCCCGCAGACGTCGCCGCCTTGGTGCTGCCGTGTCCCCATCGCAGGTCAGTCGCTACGTCCTACTCCGGAGAACACCGCAGGCGCGCAACGCACCGCAGCGGGGCCTTCTGCAGCGCGAGTTGGTAGCTCTGCCGGGCCGAACGACAGCGTGAGTTCCTCCGCCGATGGGTTGCTCCCTCCCAGGGAGAAGCAGCCGCGTCACCTGCCACGCTGACGCTAGCACCATGCTTCTGTCTGGATCTCTGGCAACCGGTCGGGTCCTCTCTCGCGTCCTCGCCGCCGTCTGCCGCTCGCTGCGCACAAGTCCAAGTGGCGCTCGAGGTCGCCGGATGCGCATTGAATGCACACCATGAAGAGGTGAATGCGAAATCGGACTTAAACGGCGGAACACGGTCGCATCTCTGCTGAAGTGACGGGCAAACTTGACTTGGTTGCCCTCGCACTGGTTATCCATCGACGGATCGCGCATGAAGGATGTCGGACGCATGCGGTTCTCTCACTACTTTGAAGGATACAGGTGTTACTGGCTCGGGACAGACTCAGTCGTGCTGCCTACAGATCTGCTCGCGACTACTGGGTCTGCGCAGCTCAATGTCAAGCAGCTCGGGTAGTCGCTGGCAGCAGCGAACTAGACCAGCACTCGGATGCGCTCCCTGCTCCTCAAGATGACGGAAAGGCACGACGAAAAGGCAGGTCAGTCCTCTCGAACGGCGTCGCACCTGCAGTCAATTAAGGACACGCACTCGAGCTTGTCCAGGTCCTCGAGCGCGCTGAGAACAACGCTGTGGCGCGACTGCCAGAACTCGGACGACGCCATCTCTGCGACGCGAGCGACAGGTGAGCGGAGTCATGGCCGCAGTTGATGGAGACCCACAGACGCACCTTTCGCCTCGACAATGTAGCTGGGCGTGGAGGCGGCAGGCGGCGCGCGCTGGCCCGCTCGGCTGGCGTCCAGCAGTCGGGACTCGAGCACGGCGGCGACGTCGGTCGGCGGCGGCAGGTGGCTGCCCTTCACCGACACGGTCGGCAGCGCCGTCTCCACGCCGCCGCTAGCCGCGGACCTCGCTCGGTCGGTCTTTTGCCGCGCGTCGATCGCCGGTCTGCCTCGCTGAGCCGCCCCGCGATACCTGCGCTTGTCTCCTTCCCGCAGGGCCGCGCGCGCGGCGGTGCTGGCGCCGACAACCGGCGCCTCGGCGCGTCCGCCGGCCTGGAACGCTCGCGCTCTGAGGGTTACAGAGTGGGTCAGAACAACCTGAAGATCAGGGCAGAGAGCAGGCACACGCGCACGGCGCTCACTTCTTCCGCGCGCGAGCGGCGGCAGCGGCGGCGGCAGCGACAGCCTCGCGCGTCCGCTTGTCGGTCACCATGTTGTGCTCTGGTTGGGCTTTCCAAGCCGCGTTTCAAATATCGCGAACTTAAGAACTTAACGGTGCGAACTTATCCCGCCGGAATAGTCTGTTGGTGAGATGCCGGTCAGCGGCTGCACCAGGCTCAACCAGCTCGCCAGGTACGTGGGCGAGGCCTCCTCGCTGCCATCACTCAGGCTGCTATGACTGCTGCTACTGCTGCTGGTCTCTGGGTCCGCTACCTGCGCCAGCAGCAGCTCCATCGCCGCCGCCGTCTCGCACGGGTGCAGCAGCGAGTACGGTGTGCCCAGCACCGGGTGGAGCTCCACAGACGCGACGACCGGCGTGTGGTTCCCGCGGCCGGCGAAGTGGACGCCGCGCAGGACGCGATCTGAGCTCACGGGCGTTCCGTCCACGGCGGCGGCGCGGAAGTAGAGCGCGGGCGTCCGGTAGGTCGCGTGGAAGACGATGTGCAGCTCCAGTAGAACCGTCTCGGTCGCCTCCAGCGGTGCCGGGGCGCGCGCAATGCAGACGTCCTCCTGCGGGGCGAATGGGCCGCACCCCTCGAGCGTCAGCGTCACCCCTCGTGCTGGTGACCTCGATTTTTGCCACCGCTCACCTCGTCCAGCGGCTGGAGGGGCGCGTCCTCCTCCTCCTCCTCGTCGCTATCGCCACCACTCATCCGCTGTTCCTCCCGTTGGACTTGTCGGACGTTGCCGACCGACACCAGGAAAGCGTTTCCGTCCAGGTGCTGCCGAGCCGGACGCGTCCACCCTCCGTCAGCCTCCACCGTCTCCCTCGCGCCACACACACGCACGCACCGGCCTCGGCCCTCGCCGCCACGCCCACGTCGCCACCTGCTGCTTCTCCTCGCGCCCCGCCCGCCGCACCCGCTCGTGCGACGCGCGCGCCAGCAGCTCGCCCTCGGCCAGGAACCGCTCGTAGCTCAGCATCTTCCTTGCTTCACTCCCGCGTCGGAATGCCGCTCACGCACTTCAACGCCTCCAGTGTGGCACACATCACATTTACCTTCAAACAGTGTAGTCCACGTAAATTCACGTCCCAATCTCCCTAAAACAATGTACGCCACACTAAATCCTTCCCTCCATATTCTCCAGCTTTGAAGTTGTCGGGAGAACACCACAACAGGGGATTCCGACCCAGAAGCAGCGACTGATGCTCCATCCGGACCGGCAGGCGGCGCTCGCGTGGCTGCTGTACGCGGCCGTGGCGCTGGCGCTGCTGGGCGTCAGCGCCGCCATCGTGCTCTTCTGCCAGCCGCGCAGCCCGCGCGCCTCGTCGCTGGCCGCGCTGGCCGGCGGCGCGTCCCCACTGAGCGCGGCGCCGCTGCAGGTGTCGTCCCGGCTCGTGAGCGCCGTGTGCGTGTCGGCGCTGTACCTGGCGCTGCTGGCGCTCTTCACGGCGCCCGTGGACGTCTTCCTGCTCGAGAACGCGCTGCCGCACGTGCCCGCCAGCGTGCGCGCGCTGCGCATCCTGTACAAGGCGTACTTCGTGGCGCTGGCGCTGTACTCGTTCGTCGGCGCGCCGCTGGTCTACAACTACGCCAAGCAGACCGAGGTGGCGCACCTGACGCTGCGCTTCGCCGCCAGGGACCGGCTGCTGGCCGCGCTCAAGCGCACGGCCTGCTTCCTCGTCGGGCTCGCCTTCCTGCTGCTCATGGCCATGGTGCTGCTGCTCTGCGGCAAGCCCGCCAGCTCGGACATCGACTGGCTCAAGCCGCTGCTGCAGTGGTCCTCGGACCTCGAGACCTTCCTGCGGCTCGTCACCGGCATCCTCGTGCTGCTTGGCACGTACCTCTGGCTCTTTGTCAGTGCACGCGGCCTCGCCAGCGTCCCGGTCGTCGGGCTGCTCATGGAGGACCACAGCGCGGACGAGAATCGCAGCACGTTCCAGGACCTGCTGCGCGAGAACGCGCTTGAGGCGCAGGCCACCGCGCAGACCAAGGAGACCGTGCTGCGCCGCTACGAGGCCACGCACCAGATGAGCGCGGCCGACCAGGAGCGGCTGCAGCAGCTCGAGCTGCGCGCGCAGCTGCTGCAGGAGCGCCGAGACGTGCTGGACGCCAACCTGCAGCGCTTCTCTCTCGGCCCGCGGTTCTCGTGCTGGAAGGTCCCGCTCGGCGTGCTGCTGCTGTTGCTCTCGCTGCTTCTCGTGGCGTCCATGCTCATCACGACGCTGGACAAGATGGCGCACTCGAGCTTTAAGCGCGGCTTCCTGCTCAACGAGCCCGCGTTCCCCAACCCGGTGGACGGGCTGCTCGTGCTCGCCTCGCGCTTCTTCCCGCTCGACTACGTGCTCTTCGCCGTCGTCTTCGTCTATCTCTTCGCCGTCTCGCTCGTCGTGCTCGCGCGCCACGGCGTCGCCTTCCTGTGCTTCCGCCTCGGCCGCCTGCAGCCGCGCCTGACGTCCTCGGCCACCATGGTGGTCGTCTCGCTCGTGCTCGCCCACGTGGCCTTCGTCGGGCTCTTCAGCGTGCTCACGCTCGCCCCGCAGTACGCCACCTTCGGCCACCAAATGTTCGCGGACGAGGTCACGCTGCGCGTGCGCCACTGCACGCTGGAGGAGGCGGCCAAGAGCATCGCCGCTGGCAGCAGCCACTGCCGGATGTCCCAGCTCGCACACTTCTACAACGCGCTGGCCGTCGAGCTGCCCATGTTCGGCACGGCCTTCTTCCTCGCGCAGCTCGCCTTCTGCGTGCTCTTCGTGCCGTGGCTCGCGCACGCCTACGCGATGGCCAAGCGCCTGCCCGAGGACGCCAGCGACCCCAAGCGCGAGCGGCTGCTCGACAACTACTGAGCGCTCGAGAGGGAGGCCAGGAAACTCGGCCACCCACCCATCGAGACAAGCGAATACATGGCAGTGCTGTGGGCTTTGTCGGTGCCGTCGTGCTGTGTGGTGGCGGTCATGCAGACGATCGTTGTCAATGCCATTGGAGCAGGCAGCGATGGACGTGTAGGGACGTGTACAGAATATTTAGAGCGCGGACGCGACAGCAAGGCGACGCACTCCCTCGCTAGCCCTGGTCGATATGCAGCGCCCGCGGCCTGGCGGCTGGCCGGTCAGATTCTCGGCGTCTCGATTGCGGTGGGGTAATTCTACGGGTGGCGTGGAGATGGGGGGCGGTGGCCGGCCCTGCGCGCCGTCTAGCGGGCGGGCGCGGGCTACTGGGCGTGCGCCGACGCTGTGCTGCCGCCGCCCGAGTAGCCCGTGGCGTCCATCGAGCTCGTGCGCTCCTTGCCCGAGAAGAAGCGGTTCTGGAAGCCGCCGAAGAGCCCGCGGATGCCCGCGGGGCTCGCGTTCGCGTCGCTGAACGACGCCTTGTGCTCCGGAGAGCCCGACGATGGACCCCCGTAGGACCCGCGCTGGTCGCCGGCCGCCTGCATGACGCCGGGGTCGCAGCCCGCGAGGAAGTTCTCGTACGACTGCTCGCGCAGCTGCAGCAGCTCGTCGGTGCGCTGCTCCTTTTCCTGCACGCGGCCGAGCACCTCCTCGAAGGCCTTCTTAGCGGCCATGTACTCCTTCTGCAGCCCGTCGAGCTCGTGCTTGATGGTGGCGAGCTCGTGCTCCGTCTGCTGGATGCTCTTGAGCGGCGCGGCGTCCTCGTCAATCTTCATGCACTTGATCGAGTACTTGACGGCCGACAGCCAGTTGTCGCCGTAGACGCAGAAGAGGTGGTCGCCCTGCTCGAGCGGCACGGTGCGGCGCACCTCAAAGAGCGAGAGCTTGCTGAAGATCTCTGGCAGCTCCGAGTCCCCGGCGGCGAAGCTGGAGGGCCACATCTCGTTCAGGTCCATGAGCTCGATGGTGCTCGACAGGTACATGTCGGCGGCGGTGCAGCGCGGCTTCTTGACCGACTCCTGCACCATGCGCACGGCGCCGTGCGCGTCGAAGAGCACGAGCTTGAACTTGGACTTGGTGGCGGAGCGGCACATGAAGACGACCGACTCGCGCGGCTTGTCGACGCGCACACGGTAGAAGTGCGCGTCCTGCTTGTCCACCTTGGAGTGGCGCTCCATGCCGAAGACCATCTGCGTGACCGGCACCTTGGCCACGGCGTGGTTGCGCTCGTCGCACAGGTCGCGCGCGGCCGAGAGCACCGACTGGGAGATCTGCGTCGGGATGGGCATGCCGATCTTGGTGAACAGCGCGCCGACGACGCGCCCGAAGCCGCCCATGGACTCGACGTCCACGCTCTCGAACTCGGCGTCCTTGCCGGCGCCGCCGCCCACGTCGTACTGCCGCCGCTTGTTCGGGTCGCTCAGCACCGCGTAGGCCATCGACACGTGCTTGAACTGGTCGGCCGCCTCGGCCGAGCCCGCGTTGCGGTCCGGGTGGTACTTGAGCGCCAGCTTGCGGTACGCCGTCTTGATCTCCAGCTCGCTCGCCGACTTGTCCACGCCCAGCACCGCGTACAGGTCCACGCTCGGCTCGGGCGCGGCCGCCACCGGGTTGCTCATGGCCGCTGGCAAGTGCTGGTCGAGAGGGCGACGGGAGGGCGACGGGAAGGCGACGGGAGGACGACGAGGACGGAGACGCTGCGGTGTGCTTGGGAAGCACGGGCAGCGGACGCGGGGCACGGGGAGAAGGAATTCCTTCCAGGAACGGAAATGGGGGAAGAAGCCTGCGCGGCTTTCGGGGCAGCGGATTGGCTGAAAGACTGGTCTTTTTCAGCCAATCATCGCCGTGTTATCAAACGGAAAGCCCGGTTTTACACGAGGTGGTTGAAAAGACGATGCTGACTGGTGCCCAGTATGCGGCGAGTACCCGGTTCTGGCGGCGGTGGCAGGTGCACGGCTGAGAGCCACTCGTTCGGGAGTGAAGCCATCTCATGTGCTCGACGGGAAATGATCTTCAGGATCGCCAAAAGACCGAGGAAGGGAGTCAAGGGAGGGGCATGGAGAAGAGCACCTCACACTGCAAGTTGCTCCGTGCGAAGAACGACTTCCATGTCAGGCGTCCGTGGGAGGCGGGCAAGCAACAACAGACACCTGGAGCGGTGCAAGACATGCGGGCGAAGCCAACTGTGCCAAAAAAGTGAAACGTTCTTGCAAACTGGAGGACGCGCGCGGCGAGGACGGCGCCGAGGGCCGACGGCACCCGACGCGGTCGTCTCTGCGCGCAGCCCGCCGCTCACTCGCTCGCTAGTCCGATCGCCTCTCCTCTCTCTCTCGCTCTCTCGCTCTCGCTCTGCTCTCTCTCTCTTCTCGCTGACCGTCGCTCTCTCCTCTCACCTAACACTCGGTACTACAAATCGCTCCGTGCGCACAATGCTCGTCCCTCTCGTGTTGCTTCTCTTCCTGGCCGCCGACGTTCCGCCCTCATGCGCGCGCTTGTTGCCTCACGCGCGCACTCCAGCCGACCCGCGGCGACGCGCTGATGGAAGGGGCTCTTAAATAAGATCCGCAACGTTCATCGGCATCTCGTCGATCTGCGTGTTGTAGAACTGCTCAATGTCGCGCAGGTACCGGACGTCGTTGTGCGTCAGGAAGTTGATGGCCACACCCTTACGGCCGAAGCGGCCCGAGCGACCGATGCGGTGGATGTAGTTCTCGCGGTTGGTCGGCAGGTCGTAGTTGATGACGAGCGACACCTGCTGCACGTCGATACCTCGGGCCAGCAGGTCCGTCGTGATCAGCACGCGCGACGAGCCCGAGCGGAACTCACGCATGATGATGTCACGCTCGCGCTGCTCCATGTCGCCGTGCATGGCCGAGACCGTGAAGTCCTTCGACTGCATCTTCTCCGTCAGCCAGTCGACCTTTCGGCGCGTGTTGCAGTAGATGATGGCCTGTGTGATGGTCAGCGTCTCGTAGAGATCGCAGAGCGTGTCGAACTTCCACTCCTCGCGGTCGATGGCGATGAAGAACTGCTTGATACCCTCAAGCGTCAGCTCGTCGCGCTTGACGAGGATGCGGATCGGCTCGCGCATGAAGCGGTGCGTCACCTCGAGCACGTCCAGCGGCATGGTGGCCGAGAACAGCGCCACCTGGACCTTCTCGGGCAGGAAGCGGAAGACCTCGTAGATCTGGTCCTTGAAACCGCGCGAGAGCATCTCGTCGGCCTCGTCCAGCACGAACATCTTGACTTCGTCCGTGCGGAGCGCGCGGCGGTTAATCATGTCGCCCACACGGCCGGGGGTGCCCACGACGATGTGCACGCCCTGCTGCAGCGTGCGGATGTCGTCGCGCACGGCGGTACCGCCGACGCACGCGTGCACCTGGACGCTCATGTAGTCGCCGATGGCGATGATGACCTTGACGATCTGCTGCGCCAGCTCGCGCGTGGGCGCCAGGATCAGCGCCTGCGTCTCCTTGAGCGCGATGTCGATCTTCTGCAGGATCGCCACCGTGAACGTGGCCGTCTTGCCCGTACCGGACTGAGCCTGGGCGATGCAGTCGTGGCCGATCAGGATGGGCTTGACGGCGCGCTGCTGGATGGCCGACGGCTTCTCGAAACCGTACGCGTAGATACCGCGCAGCAGGTCCTCGCGCAGCTCCATGCCGTCGAACGTCTCGATGACCTCGTCCCAGTTGGTCTCGATGTCGCCCTCGTTGATGGGCGTCGCACCCTCCTGGCCTTCCTCGTGCTCACTGACATCGATAGACCACACGCCCCGGTCAGCACAAAATCTCGCCAGCTCGTCCTCGACACCCCGACACAGACACGGACACGTACGTCGGCTTGCGGTCGTCGTCAGCCATGGTTGCTTGGGGGGAGTAGTTCTCGGGTGTTGAGGTGGTGGGAGGGGGAATAGACCGGCGCCGAGAGAATCACTCGAGCTGCCGCTTGCCTTTCCGCCTTTTGCGTTCCGTTCCGTTTTGAGGTCTGGCGAGCGGTCCGCTGCGCGCGCGGCCAGAGAATTTGCACTTGGTTTTTGTATGCCGCGCGAAGTGGGTGGTCCGCAGGATACTTACCCGCCGCCGCCCACCATACTGGGGCCAAGTGACTCGGGAGGGGGGAAATCAATGCTTCCCCGCTTCCAAGCCCCAGCCCTATGACTCCCACAATTCACAATTGAATCGTCCCGAACGTCCCGAACGGGTCAAGAACTCACAAACAGCATACTTTGGCAAGCGCAAAATCACACCTTGTTTTCACTCGCAACCCCACCCACCTTTGAGACCACCATCCAGCCACCCGCCAAGGTCAACCAACACTAACACAACACACTCACAGTCACATCCAGGCTCAAGAAAGGACGACGTCCATGGCGGCGGAGGCGGCGCGGCGGATGCGCGCGCTGCTGGCGCAGACGCTGCGCGCGAGCGAGCCGCAGCGGTCGGCGGCGGAGCAGGAGCTGCGCGCGTTGCAGCTGTTGCTGCTGGATGGCGCGTTCCTGGCGGCGGTGCTGAGCCAGTTCGTGGCGGTGCCCGGCGCTGACGAGGGCGGCGAGCCGGCCAACCTGGCGGCGCTGCGCGAGGTGGACGACGACACGCGGCTACTGGCGTGCCTCTGGATCAAGCACTACCTCAAGAAGCAGTGGCGGGCCAGGGGCAGCGAGCTCGCCGACGCCGAGCGCGCACACGTGCGCCGCGTGCTGCTCTTCGCAGCGCGGCGAGAGCCCAGCGAGACGATCGCGCTGCACCTGGCGCTCGTGCTGGCGCAGATGGCGCGCGCTGACTTCCCCGGACAATGGAGTCTTGACGAGCTCTTCTCGCCCCTGCTGCGCGTGCTCCAGCAGTCGGTGGCGAGCCCCGAGGCAGCCGACGTGCTCGCCGAGAAGCGGAGCGTGGACGTGGCGTACCGAATCGTCAAGGAGCTGGCGACGCGGCGGCTCATGGTGCACCGCAAACAGTTCGCCGCGCTCAGCGTCGAGCTGCTCCCGCTGGCCATGCAGTACTGGAAGGCCTCCGCGGCAAGGACGGTCGAGTTTCTCTGGATGCACTGCCAGTCCCTGGCGCAGGCGGCGGACCCCGCAGCTGCGATGCGAGTCAGAGTCATCATGGAGAGCGAGGGAGCCACCCGACTAGCGTTGGCGCTCCGAGCAGTGAAGCTGCTGTCAACTGTGCTGCTGAACGCGTACAGAGACTTGGTGGGGCTGCAGAACGGCGAACTGGTCCGCCAGACGTTCGTCGAGCTGTACAACCAGCTTGAGAGTATGGCGAAGCTTCGACAGACACTTGCTGCTGCTGCGAGTAACAACCACGGCGGCAACACCTCCGACTTGGACCAGGATCCAGTCGTTCAAGCCGTGAGTCGATTGGACAAGTGCATGCACCGGACGGCGGCGATCATCGTTGGTCTGCAGAACTCGTATCCGATCGAGTTTCGCGAATACTTGCCGCCCTATATGGGTGTATTCTGGCAAGTCCTGACGTCGTGCACTCCCGTGGCATCACCCTCTCCGCCAACCCTCCCGGCCCCGCACCGCGTTCAAATCGCGGCGTTGCAGTTCTTCGCGAATGTTCTGGGCTGCAGACTGTACAAGAACGAAAGCTTGACGTCTGCCATGGGCTCGTCCCGCGTCATGAACAAGGTCATCACTGCCTCGGGCGACGTGGAGCTGTCGGACGCCATGGTCTTGGAGGCGCAGTCGGCGGTGGGGTCGTTCTTCTCTGCGGCGTTGGACAATCGATTCGAGTCGCTGCTGACGCTGGTCGTCAAGCAATACATGACGCTCACCGCCAAGGACCTCGAAGAGTGGCAAATCGACCCGGAGGGGTATTGCAACGCCGCCGAAAGCATGACCGCGGACGAGTCGGTGCGTGCATCTGCTGAGAATCTCTTCCTCACTCTGCTGCAGAACTTCCCGCAGCAAACCATCCCGGTGCTCATGCAAATGGCGTCTGTTGCGTCCTCGTGCTTGCAAGAAATTGGTCGCCAAGGAGCGGGTGCAGTCGACGACCAGCGAATTATCGACACAGACGCCGTGTTGCTCGCGCTGGGGCTGGGCTGCTACGACCTCCACGAGTCCTTCGAGTTCGAGCCCTGGTTCTTAACCCATCTCGTCCCCATCTTGGCTGGGCAAGACGGGTCAATCGGCTGTGTTCGAGGCTTGCCGGTGCTGCGGTTCCGAACGATCTGGCTGGTCAGCTGCTGGCTTGCGCAGTTGTCCGCGAATGTCCGCCCGCCCCTGTACGACGCGATTCTGAGTCCGACGGTCTTCCTTCCGAAGGCTGACGCGGCGCTCAAGCTTCGCGTCGTGCAGACGCTAGAGGCTATGGTGAACGACTGGGGATTCGAGAGCGAAGCCTTCGCGCCGTTCATCGCTCGTGCGCTGCACTGTCTGTTCAGCTTCTTCCCACAAGCTGACGAGACAGACAGCAAGATGAAGATCTTGTCGTGCCTCGAGTCGATGGTGCAGGCGTGCGGAGCGGGTATCGTCTCGTTCTGCGAAACGATCGCCGCTCCGTTGGCGTCCATTTGGTCTGAGGAAAGCGAGTCCAGCAACCTGGTGCGGGGGAAGATCCTGCAGCTTTTGGCCAACCTGCTGTCGACAATCAGCGGTGACGAAGTGAAAAGTAATCTGTCGCTGTCGAGCGTTCCGGCCCTAGTCGGGATGTGTCTCCAAGTCGTCCGATTCGCCACGGACGTCTCGAACCCCGACGAAGTCTTCCTCATGGAGAGCGGACTGGAGCTGTGGCGGAGCACGCTTGAGGTGGCGCCAAGCTACACAGAGGAGCTGCACTTGCTCTTCGGCAATGCAACCCGATTGCTGGAGCGTGACTACGAGCATATCAAGGTGGTGCTGGAGATCGTGGAGCAATACGTGCGGAAAGGTGGCGTGCAGTTTTGGCAGACTCACCATCAAGCTGTGGCCGGAATGCTGGTGAGCGTCATCGGCAACGTGCGCGCGGAGGCGAGCCACCAGATCGCTGACGTGTTGGAGTTGGTCATAGCCGTGTTTCCAGTCGAGCAGCTTGCATGCTGCTTCCCTGTCGTCAAGGCAATGCTGGCGGCGTGCGTCGCATTCCACCGCAAAGATCCGCAGTCCGAGCCAGACGGGGTAGTTGCGTCGTATTTGAGCGTCATATCGCTCGTGATCGTTCGAGACTTTGACATCAGCGTGGCGCACGTCTTCGAGCAAGACACATCAATGCTGCTGACGACTGTCGAGATCATGCTGCACGTCTACTACACCGTTGGTTCGTCGCCGTTGACCTCAACACGCCGGAAGGTATGGTCGCTGGCGCTGTGCGCGTCGCTCTCGGTAGTGAGCGAGTCGATGCTCGCAAAGACCGGCGAGATCCTGGAAATCTGTGTCGATGTGATCGACACTGAACGGGAAGAAGCGCAGGACGCGTCTGGAGGCCAAGCCGCCGACCAAGAAGGGGGAGGTGGCGTGTTCCGCGCGTACCAAGCCCATCGCATTCAGCAGCAACGCTCGTTGTCGGAGGTGGAGGCTGCTGTCCGTGGCGCCGACGTGAAAGCAATTGCGTGCGCTCGTCTATCAGTCATCGCGCAGCAACTCGGCAGCCAAAGCACGTTCGATCAGCTGCTGGTGACGGTGGACTCGTCCGTGCTTCGCAAGCTGCAGTCCTAATGGCGCAGGTGGCGTGAAGACCGCGTTGGGCGAGAGATACAAGCTAACATCACTAATCTCAACGCAGAGCGGGCCAAGGCAGCCGCAGTTTCCACCCTCCCGGTATCTGCGCGAGTGCGCTGGTGCAGCGCGGCGAAGGCTTGGCCGGCATTCCATGTTCACTTGTTACACCGGCCAGCCCGGATCTCGTACTGCGCCGTCGCTGCATCCAATGGGAAGCTGCGCGAAATCCCTCCATTAGCGCAATTGATTGTGCCACTGGAGTGCAGCGTAACCAGCCGCTTGTCGATGCCTGTCAGTCCATCCTGGAGCGCCTGGCACATCGGTGTCGACCCGGCAAGGACGACTCGCCCGCTGCTCACCACCAACGTGTCGATCAAGCTGCTGGGCAGTGTCTCGATCTCGGTCGACGTGATTTGTAAGACGACAACCCCTCCCATTGGCACGGTGTCCTTGTACTCAACGGGTGCGAGTTCCGACAAGGGGTTCCCGCCCAAGTTGACCACCGTCACCGCAGGCATGTACGCGAACTCTGGCGGCAAATCGGCGATGGCATTGTCCGCGAGCGACAGGTACGCGATCGGCATCTTGACGAGGTTCTGCGGGATGGCCGTGAGCCCGCTCGATTCCCAAAGCAGACTGAATTGGTGCGGCCAGATTGAAGCCAACTCGGCTGGAAGCTCCGCGAGGTCGACGGCGCTGAGCTGGAAGCTAGTGAGCAGCGGTGGGAACTCTGGCGACATTAGTCCTGCCGGCAGTCGCTGGTCGGTCATGTTCACGCGCACTGCAGCGAACACGCCCAGCATCGGGTGACAGGTTTTCGTGAGGGCGGCGTCGGCGTCCCACTTGACGATGGTCGAGTTGAACAGCTTGAGGACGCGAAGCTGGCGAAGTTCCTGGATCTTCAGCGGCATGTGCAGCGAGGGGCAGTGCACGAACGTCACCTGCTCGAGCGAGGACACTGCGACTCGATTCAGCGCCGTCGTGATCTCGAGCTGACTCCCGGTCGCGTTGACGCAATAGCAGTCGATCTCGAGCAGCGCGCAGCCGGACTGGGATCGCAGCCACGTCAAGACCTCGAGGCGGCACCCCTGGACGGATGGCCGCGTCTCTGCGAACGCGTGGGTTACGAGGATGACTCCACCCAACAGTGCGATAATGAGTTCAAGTAGTCGCGTGAGTGAACTGCTGTAGCGCTTCACCTGTGCGATCGCTCGCAGCTTCGCGTTCAGCTGCCGAGACGCAGCAGCGTCCGTACTGTTACGGATGGCGTGGTGGGGGTCCACACTGTTCCGTCGCTTCGCTCGCACACTCAATGCTGCGGCGGCATCCACTGGCGTATTTGATCGGCGACGAAGCAGCAGCTTCACGTCGTTGATGGCGCTGAAGATGCTGATGAAGAAGACGACTTGCGAGCCCAGGTCGAACCACGAAGAGATGAGCACGAGGCGGAATTCATTGACGAAGTTGACGTACCAGATCTCGTCCGTCAGATATTTGATGGGGAAGGAGGCAAGCACTGGGTCGTACTGATCGGTGTAGCGGTACACGACCACGGTCCAGACGCCGATGACGGACGCAAAGTCGAGCAGGAGATCGCACACGAGGCAGAGCATGCGCTGCAGCGGGAGGTCGAAGGGCACGAGGCGATGCAGGATGAGCGTCGACCAGCAGTTGACGATCAGCATGGCGACGTACGCACGCACGACTCCCAGTCGCGGCAGCAGGCGCGCGAGCTCGTACGCCTGCACTCCCTGCAGAGACGCTTCGCACAGCTCGCGAACCAGCATGATGTGCTCAAAGTGCCGCCCATTGACGCCAAAGAGCCCCGTGCGACCGAAGAGCGCATCGAAGGTGGTGCTCACGCGTATCACCTGCGGCTGCGCCATCGTAAGTATGGCAGTCATCGATGGTACCCTTGCGAGCTTCGCCTCGGGGAGTGTTGGGCCAGACCGGACCGTCGAGTCCATTTTCTCTCCAGCACGGACTGCTGGCTCGACCACGGACGCGATGGTGGGCGAAATGGACGAGATGTTGCGGAACCGCAGCGGCCGCCGACCTCTCGCTGCCCCGGCACTCATTGGCCACCAGAAGAAGGCGAGCTGGCGATCCGCGACGGAGGCGAGCAGCATGCTGGCGATGAAGAGCGCGTGCCCCGCGGCGATGGCCGAGTAGACGTCGGCCACGAGCGGGAAGTACTCCATGTCGATCGCCAGCGCCTTGGCGGAGATCAGGTACGCGAGCATCGTGCCGGGGACCGCGGAGTACACGGTGGCTGCGCTGACGCAGAAGAGCATGCACGCGGTGTGGAAGAGCAGGATAGTGAGCCAGCACACACGGAAGGCGGTCGGCCCGACGAAGACGCAGAAGCGCGCGGACGAGAGCGTCGGGCTCGACCGCGTCCTCGACCCCGTCCTCGACTGGTCGTGCCGCCTCCACTGGCTGCTGGCATCCACGCTGGAGCGCGACCGCGCCGACGGAGCCGCCGCGTCGAACCTGGGGCCGAGCGCAAGGGCCAAGGCCGCGTCCGTCGGCCGCTGCCGCGCGTCCGTCATGGGCGTCAAGGGAACTGCCACAGCGCGTGGGAGTGAACTCCGGGACAGATTAACGCTGGCTGGCGCGGTGACTTGCCTTCTGAGCCCGGCGAGTGGGGTGCGCTCGCTATTTGCGTGACGGCGCGTGTGATCAGCTCCAAGTCGAGGTCTCGACTGAGACTCGGCGCATGCCGCTCGCCGAAGATAGCCGGCGCTCTGGGGGAGAACGACGGGTATTTCTGTCGCCAGCCAGCGGAAAGACCAACAGCAGGTGACGGTCATCGATCGCGCCACGTCGTTCTGGTCGGCAGACGCCGGCGTCTTCGGCCAGGCTGAGCGCCTCCGCCATCGGCATGCACTTCATCAGCATCGAGCTGGAGACTTCCTTCCGATGGTCACCCTCACTTTGGGAATCAGTCACCCGGCTCAGACTCAGATGAGAGGTGGTCGGAGTCGGGTCGGTTCCCAGCCACAGAGTGCGGAAGTCGACCAGGCATGACCATGGCCCTGCGCATCTCGGCGGCGGCGCTGCGCGCGCTGCCCTCGCGCCGCCTAATGCCTGCGGCGGGCGCTGCCTGCGCCTCTCGCGGCCTCAGCTCGACCCGCGGCGGTGGCTCCTCGGAGAAGGAGGAGGAGGAGGAGACGTACGCGCAGCTGCGCGTGGCGGCGCAGACGGACAAGTGGCGCAAGCAGGCGGGTGACGCCAAGACCAAGTCGCTGTCCTTCCAGGTGGACCGGTCGGAGCTCAAGCGGCCAGCGCTGGTGGCAAGGCCCCCGGCATCGCGCGCCGTGGACAAGAGCCGCGAGACGCCGCTCGTGCACCTGCTGCGCACCATGATCGAGGTCAAAGGTCCGCTGTCCGTGGCCGAGTTCATGTCCCGCGCGCTGAGCCACCCGGAGCACGGCTACTACATGAAGCGCGACGTGTTCGGCCGGCAGGGGGACTTCACCACGGCGCCCGAGATCAGCCAGATGTTCGGCGAGCTCGTGGGCGTCTGGTGCGTCGCCACCTGGCAGCAGATGGGCATGCCCGCGGCCGTGCAGGTCGTGGAGCTCGGGCCGGGCCGCGGCAGCCTCATGAGCGACTTCCTGCGCGCTGCGCGCTCCTTCCCGCCCTTCTACAAGGCGCTCGACATTCACATGGTGGAGATCAGTCCCGGTGCGTTCTCTAGCTCTGTAGCAGTGCTGAGAGGCTAGGCCTCGGGCGTACTGACGCGGTGACGGACGTCGTTGTGGCTGCCTGCTGCTGCCTGCAGCGCTGCGCAAGATCCAGCAGGAGTCGCTCGGGTGCGAGGATATCGATGCGGCGGCGACGACCGCCAACAAGATGCGCGTGGGTGCCGACGGGCCGACGGTGCGCTGGCACGACGAGCTGGCACACGTGCCGCACGGGCCGTCGCTCTTCATCGCGCAGGAGCTCTTCGACGCGCTGCCGGTGCACCAGTTCGAGTACACGGACATGTGCGTCGTTCGTGATGCCGTCGTGGTGCCTGGAGTGACTGACCGACTGATTGACTGACTGACGGCTGTGCCCACCACGAGCAGGGGCTGGTGCGAGCGGCTGGTGGACGTGGACTACGAGGACGGGGAGGACCACTTCCGCTTCGTGCTGTCCCCCGGAGCGACCCCCGCGGCGCGCGTGTACATCGGCCGCGAAAAGGTGTACGACCCGTCGAGCGCCTCGCCCGTGATCATCAACCCGCACAACCCACAGCCCCCGCGACCGGCGACAAGCGCGGTCAAGACACCCGAGGCGCAGGTGGGCGACCGCATCGAGATCTCGCCCGTGAGCATCGCGCTGGCGCAGGACATCGCGCGGCGAGTCGCGGAGCACGGCGGCGGCGCGCTGATCGTGGACTACGGGCACGACCACCCGTCGCAGCTGAGCCTGCGCGGCATCAAGGACCACGAGTTCGTGAGCGTGCTGCGCGAACCGGGCGACGTAGACCTGAGCATCGACGTGGACTTCGCGACGCTGCGGCGGTTCGCGACCCAGGAGGCGCCCGACGCGGTCGTGGCCTCGGGCCCCATCGGCCAGGGCCAGTTCCTGCGCAACATGGGCATCGAGCATCGGCTGGCGGCGCTGCTGCAGACCTGCGAGTCGGACGAGCAGGCGCAGGAGCTCTTCTCGTCCTACGAGCGGCTCGTCGAGCCCGACCAGATGGGCGCCATCTTCAAGGCCATGGCGCTCACGCACGCGTCGCTCGGGCCCCCCGTCGGTTTTGAGCAGCACCCGCAGGACGGCCAGAACGACGGCCAGTAGGCAGGCAGGACGACAGCCAACGTCATGAACGACTAGCCATAATAGCTCCAACACTCGCTGTTCGGCACATCATCGTGCTGACCAAGATCGGTCTCGTGTCAGTCAAGCCCTGAGACCTCACGACTCCAGCTCATGCAATGCCTGCACGCCATCAACAACAAGAGTCGTATACGACGCTCACCGGCAGGGAGGGAGCCCCGCCGGCGAGCCGCTCCTTGTTTCACTCATGGCCTCCGTCCAATCAATAGATTATCGTGGCCCGGCGAGAGCCACCACAACAGTCCTGCGCGGTCCTGCTACTACTACAAGCGGCTTAGAGCTTGAGCGGGCCGTGGTTGGGCGAGTACTTCTCGTGGTTGCCGTCCAGCTTGAGCGAGCCGTCCGCGCGCATCTGCGCGTACACCTCACGCTCGTACTTGGTGAAGCCCCACTTCTTGGAGCCGAGCACCTTCTGGCGACCCGGGAACTTGAACTTGGCGCGACGCAGAGCCTCCACGACGGCGGGGCCGAAGTTGTCCTTGGAGCGCACCGAGATGATGGGCTGGCCGATGGCCACGCGGGCGGCCGTGCCCTGCGGCTTGCCGTAGGCGTGACGCATACCCGTCTGCAGTCTATCGGCGCCGGCGCACGAAAGCATCTTGTTGATACGCAGCACCTGGAACGGGTGGCAGCGGATGCGCATGTGGAAGTTGTCCTTGCCGCAGTACTTGGTCAGGTAACGGTTGGCGGCGACGCGGGCGGCCTCAAGGGCCTCCGACGACAGCTGCTCCTTCTCGTCCGACACCAGGTGGGCAACGAACGGGAAGAGGTCCACCGACGCCTTCTTGTTGCCGACGTCGTAGATGCGGATCTTGGGGTCCGGCACGCCGCGGCAGAAGCGCGACTTGATGAACGGCTTCTTGTTCTGGAAACGGTAGCACTTGGCAGGACCTGCATGGCATGGAACGCGCTCGTTGAGTCCTGGGACCGAGAGCCGACCGCCACCTCGGGTAGGGAATTTTCCATTCAAAAAGAGACTTACGGCGACCCATGGTGACTTGTGTTTTGTTGGTGGCAAAAGGAGCACTGAACGCTGACAGAGGAGCGCAAGCCTGTGGGCCAACCAACGGGGCGACGGGGGCTTTTTACGAAACAGAACGGGTAATTACGTGTCTCTGCGGCGAACAGGCGACTGGGCGGCAAGACGGCCACGGATTGGTGGAAATCCAGCGTACGCCATCTTTTTTCTCAATGCCGTCAACTCTGCCAAAAACTTCCTTCCAAGTCAAATACTGTGACCATTCCCGTAGGGTTTTGTGACGGATAAGCGGCTTATCCGTCACAATGTTTGCCCTATTTTTCCGTCAGAATGGAAACTAAAAATAAACTTGGTTTTAGTAAACTTACCAAGTTGACGCAATCGAAACAGGGGAAAAAATGTCTAAATCCGTAGAGAAACCTACGTGTTTTTGGTCGATTGGTCATCCAACCGTCTACGGAAACTGTCACCCATTTTCACTTGGTTTTGATTGGGTCATCCACCTGGCAAAAGCAATGTGTCGGATAGATTTCTACAGGGAACAACATGCACTCGTGCAATGCTTACGAATCGATCTTTGTGAGTGATGGTCTTTTGATTTGCCACGGTTGTAGGCGTCCTTGAAGTCAAGTGCGGTTGTCGTCTTGAAGCCTTGAAGTGCTGTGTTGGAGGTGGCCTGGAGTCCTTTGGAGGCCAAAGGTGTGGGCGAGGAAGTTGGCTTGGTGAGCCTGGCGCATTCTTCGCACCCTGAACCAGCCACCAACTTTGCGAGCAGCGAGCGAACAGCCCAGCGTGCGGCAGTGCGTCCAAGTGATTCAGAAGGGCAAGGACGTGTCGGACCAGTGCTCTCCAGCGCCATCATGGACGGCATCTTCTCGGCACAGAAGAAAGGCGTGTCAGCTGGTGCATGCTGGCGCCCGGCCACTCGAATTTATTGCAGGCGGCCGCGAACCTGACAGGCCCCATCAACTGCACGCCGAGCAGCCAGAGCGGGTGGCTGCACTCTGACCCCGCTACCGCCACCCTGTCCACTGTGGACTTCACACCATGTGCAGAGTTCCGCGCTTGCCTCCGCTCGCCTGCTTCCTCGTCGTCCTCTTCCTTCTTGGGTCTCACGAGTCGGGCGATGGCATGCTGCAGGGGACTCTCGGGCACCGGCTAGTCCCCAAGTCATCATCGTATCGGTCAGATACCAAAGCCATGAGAGAGCTGGGAAGGAACGATCCTTCACGGAAGGCAGAGCGCTGCGCATCGCAAGTCGAGTTGGGAGGTTCGTCCACGTCACTATTGTCTCTCTGGTTATGTTGTTTCTGGTCGTTTTCGCGCTTGCTAATAGTACACGAGGGACGGGAGTTCGGGCGTGCGCGGCTGGGCTGGGCTGGTTACTTTTTTACTTGGTGCGCTGCTTCACGCCCATTGCGGTCGTCGAGGCCTCCTGCAGCGAGATCACTGGGCCGACGACGAGACCGACAACGAAGTCGGCAACATGGCAGACCTATCTGGGCTGGTGCACGCGGCCCTGGCGCGTGGGCTTCTGGCGGCGCGCCTCGAACGAGCGCTTGGGGCACTCCTTCTTGCGGAAGCTGTCTTTCCGCTTCAGGGGCTGCGGCTTGTCCTCCTCATCGATAACGTCGCGCTCGTGGAACTCGTCGTGGTGCGTGCGCCGCTTCTCGAGCCACTGCACCGTGTCGCGCAGGTGCACGGCGTTCTCCACGTCGTGGATGAGGTGGTTGACCTTCTCCATCTCCTCGATGTGGTGCCGCTCGTTCTCGGGCAGTGCCCACGCGCTCCGCGAGTCGGCGTGGTCGATCTCCTGCAGCAGCACGAACCCGTTCTCGCCCGGCTCGGCCGCCACCGGCATGCTGTAGTGGAAGCGGTTGTTCACCGGGCTCCAGCGCACGCGCGGGATTGAGTCCAGCAGCGCCGCGTCCGTGTTCACCATCATGGACATGGTCGCCATCCTCGAGGCTTGGTCTGCTCGATCTTGGTGGTCTTCTCGGTGGTTTTGGTGGTGCCCTCTCACTCCGGATGTGCCGGCGGCGGGGCTGTTTCTCTTCTTCGCTTGAGACCCTGGGGCTCTTGGGTCGCTTGGTCGCTTGTGTGCTTGTTGGCAAGTGAGAGCGACTGGGCGGGGCTGCTGCCGAGGAAGCGCGCAGCAAGCCTCGAGTTTGTATGGCCCTGATAAAGATAAGCGCCGGAAGCCGACCCAAAGACAAGAACAGTGCGGCAAAGACAAGACCGGCAACTTCAACGTACCTGACGATACACATTTGACTCGTGGTATCATTTTATGCAGTTCAATAGTCAATTCCCAACGAATCATTCGAGCGCTAATTTAGACATGTACACTTATTGTAAGAGGTTTCTGCATGCAGGCGGCATCGACATGCGGGATGCGAAAAATTAAATCTCGGCCAATCGCATGCGTTCGCCTCCTCATCCGCGCCTCTGATTGGTCAGATCTGAATGCTGTTAAATACGGTACTGCAAGCGCATTTCTCCTCCTCCTTTCCCATCCCCACGAAACGGCTCCGATTTCACCTTGTTCTGTCGTGATACCGCGAGATTCCATACCTACTTCTGTCGAGGAACAGGCGAGAGTGATGGTAGCGGCAAGTTGCACTCGCGCAGCTTCAACACGCCGCGTGCTCCGGCTCCGGAAAGGCCGGGATGCATGTGCGTCAATGCGCATGGCGATGACGATGGCGGTGGCACAAGGAGCGAGGCCGATGACGATGGCATGGAGGTCGACGCCGAGGTGGAGGAGGGCGGCACGAGGAAGCTGGGGCGAGTCGGCATGGCGTGCCAGGGCGACCGCGGGAGGCGCGGCTGCGAGGCGGCGCGGGGCAGCAAGGACGCGGCCGGAGAGAGCGACGACGGAGAAGGCTGTGGCGCGGCGGGGAGGCTTTCGGATGACGTGAGGAAGACGCTGGCGCAGTCGCTGGCGAGAGGGTCGGCGCTGGGGGACGGCGACATGCCCAGGACGGACTGCAGCTGCCGCTTGAGCTCGCCCCAGTCGTCCGGCGTCTCACAGCGCGCGCGCGGCTCGATCGCGGCGGTCGCCGGGTCCCTCCTCGTTGGTGCGCGCTTGGCGCCAGGAGGCAGCTCTTGCGTTCCAGCAGCGGTGCGTGGGGCAGCTACAAGGAACGAGGCCGAGTGCTCGATCGGCTGCCAGAGCCCCGCGGGTGTCAGGTCCCGCTCCGTGAACATCCTGGACGCGCAGAAGTTCTGCGCGGCGACGGCGTGGGGCGACGCCAGCACGTAGTTGGCGTCCAGCGTGTTGTTGGCCGCGAACAAGCCCACTGCTCGCGGCTGCTTTGCGCCGTCCGGCAGATCGCCGACGCCTGACGCAACGACGTCCTGGGCTTGGACGTCGTGGTTCGGGAAGCCCTGGTTCCTCGCCGCGCCGTGGTGGTGGAAGCCTTCGCTGTCTCGGTGCAGCTTCCCGACGAGCGAGTCGACCGACGTTTTTGCGTTCGCCGATGCCAGGAACGCCTCGATGTGCTCGTCTCGCGCGGCATCTGCGATCCGCCAAGCGTTCCCGGACACGCGCGTCAGCTGGCTGACAGCAACCGTGAGGGCGTTCGTCGACTGCAACAGCTGGGCGACAGTGACAAAGGCTCCATCAGCTGAAAGATGCAGGATCTTCAGGAACTGCTTCTGCCGGATCTGCACCCATTCCCCTGGCCGCGGACGCCGGTGTCCGCCGGTGGTCGTGATGCTTCCTGCAGAAGTGGCGGCTTGGTTCAAGACTGGCGCGGACTGGGATTCACTTAGGTTTCGCCCGCCGCTATCCTCCGACGCCCACGGCCGTGGATACGGTCTGCTCAACTCGGAGCGGTCTCTCCTCCACTCGCGCTGCTTGGTGGTCGTCACGGACACACTGAAGCTGGCGACTCCCAACTTGCTAAAGCTGCTGGCATGAGGGTTGCTTCCTTGGGGTGAAGAGCTGGCGGCGTGAAGGAGAGCGACAATGCTTGAGAGGGAGGGCGAACTCTTCTTGTTCTTGGGCAACCTGTTTATATCGGGGAATGAAGACGCGTTCGACAGCAACTGCACCGCCCGACGACACCACGCAGAAGCACTACCGCCACCTGTGGCGGCGATTGTCTCTTCAGATCGAAGAGAATCACCACAATCACCAGTTCTTTCGCCCCCGATGTCAACCAGCAGGGTCTGGATGATGGAAGGCAGACTCCTCCACACCTCGCAGTCGTCCTCGAACGCCGCAGTCGTTACTTCGGGGAGGTTGGCGTGCCGCATGGATTCCTCCTCCTCCATCGCCTGGAGGCGAAGGAGGCTTGCGACTGCTGTCATCGCGTAGAGTGGCAAAGACCCCGTGTCGTCGATGGCTTGGGACGGCAACGCTGAGCTCTCGAGTAACTGAATGGTAAGTGCTTCGACGAGCAGTGCGCGATCGAAGCGGAACCGAAGATACGATGCCAGCAGAACCGCCACGGCCAAGCGCTCAGCGCGTGGCAACTTTTGGATATCGTGGAGGAAGACGAGCGGCATGCTGCGAGCGTTGGTCGTTCGCTTGCTGGCTGCGAACTGCACGTGCGTATTGTGAGTGGCAGCTTCCTCGTTGTGGAAGCTGATGATCAAGCGGAGGCGGAACAAGTCGTGCAGCACCCGGCGTTCTGGCTCGCCTCGCAGTGCGTCCAGCATCTTCGTCGCGTTCGGGTGCTGTTCAGCGATTCCAAACGTGCTCGATCCGCTGCTGGACCACAGCACGGAGGAAGGTGGATCGTTGTTCGGAGTGGTTGTTGTGGCAGACACCATGTTCGGTCCGTCACGGCTGCCAGCCACGGCATTGCTGTCGGACGGCCCAGACAAGCTGGCGAGCACTTGGGCCTCGTGCTGCTCGATCGACAGCGCGCGTTCCACCGCCGACACGTAGTGCCCGTCCAAGATCCAGGCGTTGGGCAACAGCGCCACAGTTTTCATTCTGTGCAGTTGAGTGTGCTCTGCACCTCCGCCGAGGGTGTTCGGGTTGCCCGCGAGCCGCAGCTCCATGATGTGCATGCCGCGCAGACACGCGATTTGACCGAGAGTCAGCCGATTGCGCTCCAGATGCAGGAAACCGAGCGCGCGGAAGGCTGTGAGTGCAGTGATATCGCGCAGCTGGTTCCCGCTCAGGTCGATCCGCCAGAGACTTGGAAGCTCCGCAACCCCGTCAGCGGTCGCGAGGCGGTTGTCGTCTGCGTAGAGCGATCGCAGGCTCCGACATGCTTCCAAGTTCTTGACGCACTCAACGCCCGCGTTCGAGAGGTGCAGCACTTGGAGATCCTCTAGAGGCGCCTTTGCACGCGCGCGGATCAGCGTCGGCGTCGGCGCCCGCATCGGATGAATGCTGCCGATGTGATTTTGCGATTCGCCGTGGACAAACAAGGAAGACCACAACCCAAGAATAGCATGACGCGCAAAGCCCAAGTCCCTGCCAATGTTCAAGCGGCGGTGAGTGTGCGTGTTGACCCATTGATGGATCGATGCTATCGCAAACGTTTGGTGGCTGCCTCAAGTCCTCTAATGTGTGGCGATGCGAGCGCGTTAGTTTGCAAAGTTGAAGGAGGCTGGCTGGCCGCGCCGAGGAAGTATCGCTGTCGGCACGCGGTGCGGTTTCCTGAGGTTGAAACCACTTCCAAGCACAACGCGCGCATAGTGGTGTAGTGAGACGCATGCAGATCACCACCACGAGATGTTGCCCTCGCAGCGCACCTGCTAGCGACTGGCTGGACAAACGGGAGATCTGCGCTTGGCCCAGTCCCCAGACCGGAGCCTAGTGCTGGCGTGGATGGCGTCTCGACGCGAGGATCCACCATCAGTCCGATTTGGCCGCCGCTTGTGCTCGTCCGAGGGCGACTAGACGATGCCAGACTTGCACTCCACATCTCGTCGAAGTTGACGGCTGCAGTCGCGCCGGGAAGCACAGGCTGACTCTGTGCCCGCGTCATGGACGACGAGGCAGCCAGGGACGCCGTATGCGCTCGCTGGGTCGCCACCTCCGACTGTCGCGCTGTCTCCAGCTCCGTCAGCTCCGAGCACCGCGTCTTCCATTTACTGCAGCGCTTCTGTATCGACGAAGGTGGACAAGCGATGCGGCTGGTGAGGCAACTGACAAGCGACGACCAGCAGAGCGCGCGTGCGAACCTGAGCGAGCTCGTGCATCTTTTGCAGGTGCAAGTTTTCCTGACGCAGCTCCTCGATGACGCGGTTGGCGTGCTCCTTCCACTCGAGCTGCTCGCGATCGGAGCTCTCCTTGAGCTTCTGGATGGTGCGCGTGGTCGAGAGCTGCTGCTTCTTCATGCTCGCCACTTCCTCGAGGTGCAGCTTGCTCTCCTGCTCCAGGATCTCATTGGCCGCTTTCTGTGTGTCGTGGAGGAGGGTCAACCCCGTGATTGACAGGCATGTGATGCAATGATCAGGGAGGCAAGCAACTCGGGACGAGACTGACGCCTACCATTTCCTGGAAGTGCCTGGCCTGCTGCGTGAAGCGCTGCATGAGGTTGTCCACGCCGATGCTCTGCAGCTGCAGCTCGTCCTTAAGCTTGGCGTTGGCGATTAGCGCGTTCTGCGTGCGCGAGTGCGGCGTCAGTCCACTCTACCGGTGGGCACACAAGTGCGGTGCCGGCAGGCACCGACCTTGCTCTCCTCGGACATGGCGTTGAAAGCTTTCTTGAGGTACTCGGCGTCCAGCTCTTGGAGCGCCTTGCGGAACGTCTAGCGATCGATGCAAGGCCGAGTGAATGGGCTTGCCACCCAAGCAGTGAAGCGTTCGAGCAGCAGATGGACGACGAAGCGAGCGAGCGACGAACCTTTTCAAGCGCCATCTTGTGGTTGAACATGTCGAGGCGCACCTTGTGGATCTCTTCGGCGTGGTCGCGGCGCTCGGCCTCGAGCTCGTGCACGAGCTTGTCGATGCGCTCGCGCATGGTGGCGTTGGCGCTCTCGAGCACGTCGTAGGCCTCGACGTGGAGCTCGAGCTGCCGGTTGCGCGCGCGCAGCACCTCGAGGTCGTGCTCGGCCTGCTGGCGCAGCGTGACGTGCTCGTCCTCGAGCAGCCGCAGCGACTCGGCGTGCTTGTCGGCCTCGCGCTGCAGCAGCGCCTCCATGGCGTTCAGCTGCTCCTGCTTGCTCCGGTTGTCGCGCGTCATGCGCTCGATGATCTTGGCTTCCTCTCGCAGCTGCGCCTCGGCCTCCTCGACTCGCCTGCGCAGCTCGTCCGTGTCGGTCGTCAATGTGGTCAAGGAAGCGGTTCAAGCCCAGAGTCCGGAGAGATGGCTACACATGCAGAGACGCAGCCATGGGGGCGGATATTCATTCGTGGCGATGAAGGCGTCCTTGCTGGGCGACTTGCTGGGCGACTCGGCCTTCTTGCGACTCGACCTGCGCCAAGCACGAGCGTCAGTCGGCCGGTCGGGTCGCACCGCATCGCCCGAGACCTTGGCCGCCACCTCTTGGGACCCATGGCGCTGCTGCCAGTTGACTCGCCGCCACTCGTCCGCGGCCCTTGACGCGCGTCGTGATGTCCTCGATGATACAGCACGCAGGCGATATATTTACACCGACGGCGTCTATATCGAGCGCTCAAGGGCATCGCACCATTGGGATCATTCAATCCATTGACGCTGGTGAGCTTTGGTGCTTTTGTCAATGCCTCAAGTGCCAGGTTGCAGTTTCTTCCGAAAATCGCTCGAGTTATTATAATAAAGTTGCGTAAATTTCGACTGTCGCGTCCATGCTCGCGAGTGGTGCTGGACCGATCACGAGCGGGCAAACGAGCCGCCAAGGCAACAGGACGGAAGGACGCCTTTCCCGAGAACCAGCTGGCGGCGCGGTGCCGGCCGGCCCGGCGGAACGCACCCCGTTCGGGCGGCGCGACTTGCGTTCACTATGGGGATCGCACGACTCGGCCGACAGCTGGCTTCGCGCGGCCTGGCGGGCGATCGGCATCAAGATGTTACGGTGCCACCCGAACGCCTTTACGCCGAGGGTACTCGGGCGTAACCTCGCGCGCCGCCGTGGTGATGGCCGCCGTCATGGCGGCCGGACACTCGCGAACGCGCGCGCCTTCACGCACGCAGGCACACAGTACAGTGCACGGACAGGATGAAGCGGCGAGTGGTGACGACCGTGTGCGTCCTGGCGGCCGTCGCGTCGTCCTCCATGGGCGTCGCGCTCGCCGGCAACTCGTACACGTTCGCGGACACGGACGTCTCGCAGACGGACGTGGGCGTCGTCGTGGCCGCGGGATCGGACAGCGGCAGCAGCGCGGCCAAGACGCCGTGTCCGTCGCTTTCGACGGCCTCGTCGGACGCGGACGAGTCGGCCAAACAGACGAACACGGCTGCGTCGACGGCCAAGATCCCGTGCCCGTCACTGGTTCAGCCGGCCGCCACGGACGCGCCGGCGTCTACCCCGGCATCGACGTCGGGCGACGACAGCTCGGTCGAGCAGACCGACACCACTGGGTCGACGGCCAAGACTCCGTGTCCGTCACTGGTGCAGCCGGCGGCCACAGATGCGCCGGCGACGCCGGCAGCGACGAGCTCTGCCGACGACAGTTCTGTTGAGCAGACCGACACCACGAGTTCGTCGAGCAAGACGCCGTGCCCGTCGCTCCCACAGGCAACAACAGCGGCACCGACGCCGGCGACGACTTCCTCCGTGGACACGACTAGCACCACGACCTCGAGCTCCAAGACACCGTGCCCGTCGCTCCCCCAGGCGACCGAGGCAACTGCCACGGCCACCCCAGCGCCATCATCGATCAGCGATAGCGACGACGGTCCGTCGCCGACTCCAGCGTCAACGTCCACCGCGCGGACGCCGTGCCCGACGCTCATCCAGCCGGACGACGACGATGACGACGACTCGCCCACGCCTTGCCCGACGCTCATCCAGCCGGACGACAACAGCACGTCGCCGTGCCCGTCGCTGGCCCAACCGTCCAGCTCGTCGGCCGACAGCGATGCCGGGCAGAACGCCAACACGGAGAGCGCGGCCTCGCGCGCAGGGCTACCGGCGGCGCTCTCGACTCTGGTCGTGGCGGTCGCGTACTTGCTGTCATAGAGTCGCTGTCAGTGCTGGCACGGTAGATTAAACTTATTACTACCGTGCCAGCTCTATAAATTGATGGCGGGAACGCTGGTGAAGTGATTCTACAGTAAGATTCTCACATTGCGATCACGCCAGATCCTCATTTTTCAAAATACCACTTTCCATCTGTGTCCCGCAAAAAGTGCAAAAGCCTCAACGTTTTAGATGACAAAAGCCAAAGAAATAGAAATTCAGAATCTGAGAGTTTCAACGATAAATTCCGTTAGATATGGATGAATATCATCAAAGCTCCGACCACTCTTGACTTCACTATACTTTGTTTCAGCCAACCCGCGATCTCCATTCTGACAATTAGCCAATCGGTAGATTCGATGTGTGA
>JAADYF010000580.1:0-17665 GCA_023338175.1 Phytopythium delawarense
ACTCCCGCTCAGCAAATCGCAAGGTGGCCGTCAACCGCTCGGACTCGGCCAGCAGCTGCCCTGGACGCAGCTCGTCTTCAACGTGGACGTCCATGTTCCGTCGCATGGCCAGCGACCCACTCGATCGCTGCAGTGAACGCCAAACCGACGATGTGGTGGAAGTCATAACGCCGAGACAGAGCACCAGTGACGATGCGCTTCAGCCGACAACTGGAACTGGAGGCGTCGGTCGTTGGCACTCGAGTCTCGTGACCCGTCTTCTGCAGCTCAAGGTGCGCAAGGACCGCACGCGCGCGGCGACGACTCCAGCTCACTGCTATGTGTGAGCGCATTCCCGTCGCTACCGTCCATTTATTCAGCTGCCCAGTCGAAGTGCAGCTGACTCCGATTCGACGCCACGGACAGCCTCGCCAGTGTGCTGGAGAAGCCAACTCGCATACCCCGAAGCACGAGAAGAGACCACAATCAATCATTCCCCCTCGACTCCCATGGATCGCAGTGGCTTGATGCGCGTGCACGTCATCCAAATGCATGTTCGTGTTGCGTTTCGCTTATCAAGGCATCGAGCACATGGCACGCGATGCACCAGAGATATCAGCTCCAGTCCTCGCGATCATTGCCCGATCCATCGCGGCGAACACGAACTACAACATGCAAAGCAGGTCGGTCGAAGGGCCTTGGAGCGTCCACACCGACTCTGCATCAATCCCACACGCACCTCGATGGCAATAGCCGGAGCCTAGCGAATTCATTCGCAGGAGACGCCGCCTTGCTCATGGCAGAGCCTAGAGGCTCATCGTCGCCTCCGACACGCTACCCACCGTGAGCTTCATGCGCGCGTCGTAGTATTTCTTCTGCTTGTCGATAGAGAGCACGCGCGCGAGATCGACGTCCGAGAGCACGGACGCGCAGCCTTGGTGAGGGCACTCGGGCTTGACATCTTCCTGGTCAATGAGGTGGACGGCATAGTTCCGCAGGCACTGGCTGCAGAACGCATGGTCGCAACCGCCGACAAGGACCACGTCGTCAATTAGGGCGTCGTCCTTGCAAATCTCGCATTGCATCGCATGCGAGGGCTCCGGCTCCGGCTCCGGATGCGATTGCGGGGATCCATTCTCGACAGATTGCTTGATAGTGCCGATAGGAGACGACGGCGGAGCAGACAAGTCGAGATCCAGGTCGAACTCTTGCTCGCTGTCGACCTCGTCCTGGAAAATACTGACAAGCAGGATGCGTTGGGTCGCGGGGTCCATTTCTTGGATTGTGGCGGCTTCGTCGGGATGCGTGCGCTCGAGCAGTGCAATGGCCGACGGCAGGTACGTCTCGCTGGTTTCAGGGATGGACAGCAGGCGAATCATGTCTTGGTATTCGTCCGCATTGATAGTAGCTTCATCTTGCGAAGGCTGGGCAGTATGCTGCTGGCCATCGTCGCTGCTAGAGCTGGTCGAGGTCGTGTCGGCCAGCACCATGTCCATGGCACGCGTCAACGCCGCGGAGAGCTCGACTGGAGACACCAGAGCCGGCTTGCTCTCGGTATCGTTATCATTGGAGGCCACCGATCCTTGCTTGCTCTCTCCACTCGTTGCATCTTCCGAGTCGACCTCGATCGAGATGCGGCGCACAGTGGCCGCACACGGTCCCCATTTCTTGCTGACACCCTCCGTCAGCATCACACGCTCCCCGATGGTTGGCGGCGGGCGTCTATGGTCGCAATCGAGGATTGCGAAGTGGAGATCGCCGCCCGACCCGTCGAGCTTGGCGATCACTCCGAAGCCACCGAGAAGTTCGTACTTGGTTACAATTCCAGGAAGGAGGTCGGTATCACGCTTCGCCGCTGATTGACCAGCACCAGCGCCGAGATCCTTCTTCGCCACAACAATCTCGTGCAAGTCATCGTCCAGAGGACGGATAACCACCGTCGACGAGTACTCGCGCTGGAACTCAATATAGGTGCGCGCCATGGTCGTCAGCCACGCGTGGACCTCAACACACCACCCATCTCGCAGATACAGGTCCAAGATCGAGCGGAAGCACATGCCGTTCGGCGCGATGTTGCCGTCACCAGTCGCTAGCACCAGCGTCTTCGGGTGAGCCTCGCACGGGCGCTTGGCACTCAGCAATTCCAACTGCATCGACGTGTCGGACACTGTTTCTTGCTTGCGCACCTCCCACGTGACGCCGTCGTGGCTCAGCTTCTTCAACCGGTACGCGATGGTCGGTGGAGTATTGTAGTAGAACGCAACGAGTCGAGCGACGCTGCTACCGGGCTCTCCAGTCGCCAGGCGACGCGTGAGGCCTTCCAGGTGGAGCACCAGATCCCGCGTCGACTCGGCCCCAGGGAAGTTCCCGACGAGATGCTCGGCGCGCGCGAAGCTGACCCAAATGTTGTCCAGGTCCACGAAGACGTAGCGAGGGTGCTTGCCACCGTCGAAGACGGACGGTACCTCTTGCAGCTTGGCTCGTGTCTGTTCCGCAATGAGCTGAGCTTGGGACACCGCCGACTTGGTCATCTTGACGCCAAACACATTGGGCGGGCGTGGCGACGCCGCCTTGGGCTTCGGCTTGCCCTTGACAGGCTCCTCCGCCTTTTGAACCGTCGGGCGGCGCACGATGGAGGCGGTCGGGCCCTTCTTGCCCACTGTCTCGTTCACCATGACGCGCTCGCCCGCAGTCGGAGGCGGGCGCTTCACGTCGCACGACGCGAGCACAAAGTGCAGCTCGGCCTCGGCGTCCGTGACGACCGTCCCGTAGGCACCGAGGACCTGATACTCCTTCACGACGCCCCCGACGAGCGGCACGTCACTAAACAGGTCGGGTGCACTGGTAGAAGCGCCGGCTGCACCGGTCGACGTGCTGGCCGTCCGCACGACGGACGTAGCGATCGCTCCCTTGTAGCCCTGCTTCTCGGCGAAGAGCACCTTCTCCCCGAAGGCTGGGACCGGCGTCTGGGAACTGCACGCCGTGAGGTAGAAGTAGACCTTCTCGCCGGGCCCGGCGCGCTTGATGAACCCGAAGCAGCGCTTCATGTTGTAGTACGCGATCACGCCGCGCGAGAGGCCGGTGGTTGGGTGCGGCGCCGCAACCGGAGGCGTCTTGGGGGGCGAGACGGGGGTAGAAGCGGGAGTCAACGGCACCGCCACCGTCGGCAGCGGAGGCTTCACAACTGTCGGTCTCGATGTAATAGGAAAAGCAGGTGCCGGAGGCGCAACGGGAGGCATCGGAGGCACAACGGGAGGCATCGGAGGCGCAACGGGAGGCATCGGAGGCGCAGTGGGAGGCGGCGGCGGCGGCGACTGGAAAGTCGAAGGCGGGGGCGGCGGTGCTTGGGCGGCCTCCATCGCGCGCAGACGGTTGTGGTCGATGAGGTGCAGCCCGAGCGCCGCCTGCGTGGGGAAGCAGCCCTGGCAGAAGTGGCACATGTGCAGCGCAGTGCCCGCGGGGAAGGACATGGCGGCGCCGACCGCGCGCGCGGGCCCGGGAGCGGCGGAGAAGGCGGAGCGGCAGGCGGAGAAGGCGGCGTTCCACGGCGGATGATGGAGAAGAAATGCCTTCCCGTCGGACTTGATGGTGTTGGGGTCTGCTGCAGACCGATGGATGGTACCAGAACTGGAGGACGAGCGAATGTACTGAGAGGAGTGACGTGGAGTGTCGAGACCCCGTCCAACGTGATGCAATGCTAACAACATTTCAGTACATTTTGTAATATGATGCAAGCTGGCAGGTGGCGAGGCGCGTCCAGCATGGCGCGATCGATCGCCATGACAGCAGTCACACGTCCCGTGACCTCCAAGTGCACGGCCGTCTCGACAGTGAAGACCGTGGACGGCGGCGTGTGGAAGGCTGTTGTGCTGCCTCAAGTGCCGTCGAAGCGAGCGTTCCGGACCATGGGATGAGCCTGCCCAGGTCCACCCACACCCAATGCGACGGCGCCAATATTCCGAGCGCCATGCTGACGCGGAAGGCGCTCGTGGTGCCAGCGATACCGGCGCTCAACCCACGCGGTGGCGGTCCATCCGCACACCGGATCGCTGCATGCGCAGGTGCAAACTCAACGCCGCCACGAGAACTCGGAACGCGGTCGGAACGGTCGCTTCAACCCACGCGGAGACCGACCGAGAGACCGCAATCATTCCCCCATGAGCAGCCGCGGCAGCTTCAACACGCAGCCATCCGCCGGTCGGCAGGCACTGCCAGGCAGCCATCCACCCGCCACGGGCCCAATCGCGCGCACCCAAGTCATTACGGCGGGGCATCCTCCATCCATCATCGCCTCCAACGCGCTCAACTGCCTCACAGTCCGCAATAATAGCGGCCTCGTCAACACACAGTCGCCAATCTGCACACGATGAAGCCGATCATAGAATGCACCGGATTTTCTTCCAGCGCAGCGGATCTGAGTCCAGTCTGATCCTCCCCTCCGGAGCTTCTCGAACCCCAATCAAAGCTGCGCACTTCCCCAACACTCGGCTCGACCGGCGCGCCTCCTGCCGGCCGCCCTCCTCCCGCGCCGCGCAGCCCCCGGCCGCCCCTCTCCGTCTGAGTATCCGCACCGGCAACAGCCACCCGGGCGCGCGTCGGGCGGTCGTCGCTCGCCCCTCCCCCCTCCCCGCGCGATCCGCCATTCCGCATCTTTCGCGCTCGCCAAGAGGACCACACACGAGGTCCGTCGCGCAGGATGGAGGCGCTGCAGCAAGCAGTGTTCGCGTACAACCGGCAGCGCGGAGAGGCGCGGTACGCAGCGTACGCACACCGCGGGGTGCCGCCGCGCTACCCGCCGTTCGCGCTGCAGCTGCCGGTGCTGTGCCTGCCGTGGGACGACGAGCAGGGCGGGCTCGTGTGCTTCCTGCACGCGGGCAACCACGAGGCGTTGGCCACGCCCGAGGCCACGCAGAGCGAGGCGGGCAACATCGGCGTCTGCCGCTGCGGCGTCGTGCGCTACGCCAAGTACTTCCAGCGCTCGCGGATACACGACGCGGACGCGTCCGTGTTCGACGTGGCCATCAAGATCATGGACCGGCAGCAGATCGAGCTGCAGCACGACGATGTGCTCAACGAGGTGCGCGTCATGGCGCAGCTGCAGCCGCCGGGCTTCTCGGGGCTCTACAACTCGCCCTACTTCTCGCAGTGGGAGTGCCTCTCGGACGCGCACAACGAGTACATCGCCATGGACTTAGCCGCCAACGGCAGCCTCATCATGTACGCCAAGCGCCGCCTGACCGAGTACAAGCGCTTCGCGGTCGAGCGGCTCGTGCAGACCATGGCGGCGCTCGAGCTCGCGGGGCTTGAGCGCGCCGTCAACGCGTTCGTGGCCAAGGCCTGGATGCTCGAGGCGCTGCACATCTTCGACGGCGTCATGAAGGGGCTCGCGTACATGCACGCGCAGAACGTGTGCCACCTGGACATCGACCCGTGCAACGTGGTGATCGACGCGCGCGACAGCCCGCGCATCATTGACTTCGGCAGCTCGGAGATCATGACCAACAACGGGCTTGCCGGCGCCGGCAGCCGGCTCGTCAAGTTCAAGCCGCTGTACGTCGCCGCCGAGGTGCGCAGCCACAACCAGCACGCCGAGCCGCGGCCGGGCTTCCTCGGCGCGCCCGCCGATATGTGGTCCGCTGGCGTTCTGGTACGTTTTGCTCGTCTCTATCGCCTCGGACGTTGCTGTGGTGACCTTGACCTGACACTGTGGACCTGCTTGACGATGCTGTGCAGCTGTACCAGTTGCTGTGCTTCGGGTACCCGAAGGGCCACTTGGCGCTCGTGTGCGACACGAACTGGTGCTCGAACCTGCTGTGCCACGCCGGGCAGCCCGGGTTCGACTCGTGTCTGGGGCAGGACGGCTGCCTCATTTGCTTCCGCGACATTGACTTCCACCCGGTTATTTATGAGATCTTCCGCGGGCTGCTGCTGGGCGACCAGCCCTCTGCGCGGCTGTCAGCCGTCGCCGTGTCCAACCTGCTGCGTCCGCTGCTGGACGACTACCAGGAGGACTTCCAGCTGCGCGCGCAGTCCATCCTCGACATGCTCGGGTGATCGAGCGATCGTTTTGTTGCGCATAGAGGACCAGACAGAAGCAGAGTCAAGAGAGTCAAGAGACGAGAGTCGAGAGACGAGAGACGAGAGTTGAGAGACGAGAGAAGCAGGACAGCCGCAGGCCAAGCCAAGAGGGGGGCAAGGCACGTAGACGAGCGAGTGTGGAGCGCTCCGAGGAGCGGGCTGCCACACGCAACAGCACAGCAAGTAGTAGATGTCCATGCGTATGAAATATATAACACTGCAGGAGCGAGAGCGCGTCAAGAACGGCAGCAGCATCCATCCGTTCCTCATCCGCGCACATTGGCATGATGGATCTGTGACGTTGAAGCCGAATGCTCTATAAACGTGATATCACGGTACTCCTCGCTGTCACAGAAATCTGCTGCAACGCAACATTCGCTCTTCATCTGTAAATCCCCGGTACTGTCCATCGTCGGACCAAAAAGCCTTGTTGGCTATCACAATCACATCACGCCCCACGCGTCGCCAAGCTCCGGGAAGCGGACGATCGCCGCCGCTCTTGCCGGCTCCGCCGCTCGCTCCGCGCGTCTCCACGGCCCATGGCGCGCTCTCCGTCGCCTGCCGAGTCGCTCCCGCTGCTGTCGGGCGCGTCCGCGGCCTCTGGGCGTCGCTCGCGGCCGCGCAACGCGTCCTTCGAGTCGGGTTTCCCGCTCGTCGTGGACGCGGCTCCCGCGGCCGGCCACGCGTCCAGCGACGCCTCGAGCGACAGCGACGGCGCGCAGCCCTCGAGGACAAAGCACGCGCGTTCCGTGACCGCTCGCACCCGGCGCTGGGCGTCCACGTCGGCCTCCGGGCCGCTGCTGACGCTGACGCTCGTCATGTCGGCGGTCGGCGCCGGCACACTGGCCGTGCCGTACACGTTCGTGCTGCTGCCGCCCGCGCCGGCTGTGCTGGCGCTCTCGTTTGTCGGCGGCGGCATGTTCTTCACGGCCGACGCCATTTTGCGCGTGCACGTGGCGGTCGCGGCGGCTTCACCCAAGCAGGAGCGCCACGCGACGTACCAGGCGCTGGCGGTGGCGGCCGGCGGCCCGCGACTCGCCAACCTGGCCGGCGCGCTCACAGCCTTCGCCGTCTTCGGCGCCTGCGTCGGCTGTGTGCGCGTGGTGCGCGACATGGCGCCGTCGCTGCTGGCCTCGGGCTCGGACACGCCGAGCGAGTCGACCGTCATCGCCGCCGTCTGGGCCGTGTTCATGGCTGTCGTGCTGCCGCTGGGCTTCTCGCGCAACATCTCGGCGCTGCGCTTCTCCTCGTACCTCGGCTTCGCCTTCTCGCTGTACCTGGTGGCCGCGGTGGCCTTCCGCGCGGTCTCTTCGCGGTTGGATGAGGAGCGGCCGGTCGTCGAGGATCCGGTCCCGACGCAGGGCCAGGCGTCGCTCATGTGGCGGCTCGCGGAAGCCATCGGCATCTACAACTTCACCTTCATGCTGCACCTGAACGTCATCCCGCTGCTCGCGCAGCTGGTCGCGTCCGAGGCCAAGCACCTCGTGCGCGAGTCACGGTCCGCGACGCCCGTGAACAGCAGCCGCTACAGCGGCATCGCCATCGACACCGACCAGCACGCGGGCGACGACGGCCAAGAGGAGGCACTGTATCGACTGGCGCTGGAGCGAGGCGAGCGCGTCATGCGCACGCGTCTGGCGGTCGCGATCGGCGCGTGCGTCGCGCTCTACGCGGTCTTCGGACTCTGCGCCGCGTCCATCTACGGGCCGGCGACGCAGGGCAACATCCTGCTCAACCTGGAGCGAGACCCCATCATGGCCGTGCCGCGCGTCGCCATCCTCTTCACGATCCTCTTCTCCTTCCCGCTGCTCTTCCACCCGCTGCGCGCGCTCGTGCTCGAGATGGCCGCGTGGCCGCTCGCCTACTGCTTCCGATCCCGCCAGCCTCCCTGCGCGTGGACTTGCTCGACGGCCGTGACGCTGGGCGTGTCGGTGGCCCTGCTGGCTGCGCAGATCCTCTGCGCGCTGCACGTGCCGGGCATCCAGGTCGTCTTCTCGTTCGTGGGCGCCAGCATCCTGCTCGTGCTGTGCTACCTGCTGCCGCTCGCGTTCTACCTGCAGCTCTACCCGTGGCGCAGCACTAGAGAGGGGACAGCTCGGCTCGCGGCGCTGGCGGCACTCGCGGCCGTCGCCACCGTCTTCTGCTCGCTTGCGACAGCAGAACTCGTGTGGCAATGAGCTCGAACACGCAAAGAGTCTATCAGTCCACACCGCGTTATCTACAGCAGCCCCATCGTCCTTGCTCTAGGCGCGAGCGATCACTAACGCCGTCGCCTCGTGAGGGACTGCATCAAAAGTAGACGCCTCTCGACGCCGCAGCTGGCGCCAACACCTTGAGTTCGTCGCCTCCACCGTACCCGAAGCGCCCGCCGATCGCAGAGATGTCGCCGCCCGCCACCAGCTGCGTGAACGCCAGCGGGTCGTAGTCCATGGCGTCCACGAGCCGAGGGAACCGCGTGAGCACCACCTCCGTCAGCAGCTGCTCGGCCTCGGAGAGCTGGCGGCTCGCCACGAGTCTGCGCAGCGCCGACTCGAGCATCTCTGGCCCATGGACCGGGCCGGCAACCGCAGCGCCAGACGCCAGCGGAGTGACGCGGAGATACTGCTGCAGCTTGGCCGCGTCCTCCAGCTCATCGGCTGAGTAAATGTACACGCCTTGTGACTGGCACGCCTCGACTTCTTGCAGGAGCGACGCCTGCTGGTCCTCCGACAAGGCCGAGCTCATGTCCACGGGCACCGACGGCTCGTACGCTGGCTGGTTGACCGACGACAGATACCGCTCGTCGTCGAACTCTTCGTCCGTCGCGCCGATCGGCGCGCCAGCATGATGGCTGGCACTTCCCAAGGCGCGGACGGGCTTGGTCGGGAGACTCGAGCGCTCGCGACTCGAGTGGTACGTCGCGTGCTGCTGCTGAAGTAGCTGGGACGGAGGGGGAGCCCCTCCTGAGTTGAAGAACGCACTGCCGTCGCCTGAAGGCGCGCGGCCGTGGTCGCCAGACGTGAACGTCAGGCTCCGCACCAAGGGCTGTCGCGAGCTCACCCCGCGCATTTGGTTGCTGTGGCGCTCGCGGTCGAGCGCGACGCCGTAGCACGACTGGGCGCCGAGCACGCGGATCCAGGCGACCATGTCCACCTCGCTCTCGGCACCAAAGTACCACGTGCGCATGCCTGCGCGTGGAGGAACGACGCGGAAGTAGTGCAGGCACTGGTTGCGCGCGTTGATCTCGCTCGGCTCACAGACGTCGACCGTCACGCTGTGCAGGTCGACGCTGCCCAGCGGCGTGGGGTCCGACGCCTTGTGGAAGTACGTCAGCGTTCCCTCGCGCGCGACGAACCAGCGGCGCTTCCAGTTCTTGACGAAGCCGCCCATCTTGTAGAGCCACCCCATCATCGTCGGCGTCTCCTCGTCCGCCACGATCGCCACCGCCTGTTGCTGCTGCTGCTGGTACTGGAACGACGACGCTAGAGCAGCGTGGTGCTGCGGTGCCGGCACCTGCGCGGCCTCAATGGTTGGCTGAGAAGCCTGATGCATGGAAGCTGGGAAGTCCGGATGGAGGTGCTCGCCGCTGGGATACAGTCGATCCCGCTCCGTGACGAAGCCAGAGTCGTCCGGCAGGTCGTTGCGGCCACCTGTGAGTACCTGGACGTGGCAGTCGACGTGGAAGCTCGGCGGGTATCGCCGACTGCGCGTTGCCTCGTCCACCTCTTCCTTCGGCAGCCGGTACAAGTCGCTCTGCACACGCACACGCACATCAGGAGCGCGATGTCAGTCCATGTAGTGCGGGCTGCGAGTCGCTCGCTGGCACTCACATTCTTGTGAAAGAAGTCCGTGTTGAACGTGAAGTGGAACATCTGCACGACGTGCTTGCCCAGGATGTTGGCCGTGTTGGCGTGGAAGCACCGGATGAGCGTGTCGCCTTGGATCACGCAGTTGATCTGCAGAGAACAGAGCGCGTCAGCCACCACCGCAGTGCCCGGTCAACCCTCCGCGCATCCGACCACGGCCGCACCTCAAACACGATGGTGCCGTTCGCGTCCGGCATATACGTCTCGAACTTGGGCCGTTGCCACGCGCTGTTGTACAGCAGGTCGGGCTTGTAGTTCTGCCACGGCGCCGGCAGCACCTGCAGGAAGGGCGTGCACCCGCCGCGCGCCGTGGCCTCGTAGTCCGGGATGCCGTGCAGCACCACGCGCCGCAGCAGCTGCGTCAAACACTCGGTCAGTCGTTTCGTTTCCCCCCACCTCTCCAGCCTCGAGAGCAGGCGGCGCACCATCTTCTTGGCGGGCAGCAGCGGCGGGATCTGCGTCGGCGTGCGTCCGAGGCGGCGCACGACCTTGATGAAGTAATAAATATACAGCGCCTGGCTCGGGTAGCGCACGCCCTGGCCGCGCGCGTTCCAGAAGTCGCGGATCGAGGCGTTGGCGAGCTCGCGCAGCTCGCGCTCCTTGCGCAGGCGGAAGATGCTGCCGTAGTAGCCCGTGAGCAGCAGGTAGCACGAGCACACGACGCCTGTGCGGCCCTTGCCGGCTAGGCAGTGCACCACGATCACGTGCTTGCTGCCCTTGGCCGTCCACTCGATCATCTCGTTCATCATGTCCAGCAGCACCTGCAGCGGCGGCGGGTGGTGGTCCGGGAAGCCCCACTCGGCCACGCGGCCCTCGAACTTGGCGTAGTCGTACCGCCTGTCGGGGAGTCGGCGTCAGCATCAGCGTCAACACCATGAACGTACAGGGAGGAGGAGAGGAGAGACGACGGGACCCACCGCTCGCTCAGGTTGAAGATGCGGTACGCGTCCGGGTGGTGCGAGTTGAGGAAGGCCGCGACCTACGCGCCGACGAACGCTGTCAGTCTCCACACAGCACTCGGCATATCAATGACGGACACGGTGTGGCAGGCACCTCGGAGATGTCGTTGCGGTACGTCTTCTCGACGCCAGAGGCCGGGTAGCCCATGGCCATGAGCCGCGGCGTGATGTACGTCAGGTCCATGTCGTAGCCGTCCTTCATGTAGCGCACGCGCGAGCCCGACACGGCCGCGCGCAGCGCCTTCATCTTCGCCTCGGCCTTGCTGCTCGGCCTTGGTGCTCGAGTCGAATTGACGTCTGTCAGATTTTTTCTGAATTCTTCTTTCATTTGGGAGAGAATGGCGTAAATTACTGAAAGTTTGCAACAAATGGGTTCACGAAACAAGAGGTTGGCATACTGGAGCGCAGTGTGACGGTCATTTACGCGTCTGGGTTTGCATATCAGTTCTGATCTGTTGCCGACAGGTGAGGAGGCAAAGGCAGCACTCGCCATGAGCAACAAGCTGTGCCGTGCTGCTCGTCATGGCGTCGGAAGGCAATACGGTGGCTCGAAGCGCGTCCCAGCCCAACGAGACCACTGCAGCCGGTTTCCAGCCAACCTGGTGCGTCTTCCTTCGTGCTTCGCGTCCAACGGCTCGACAGGCATCTACCCGATCCAACGGACGCGTTGATCGTCAAACAGCCTCTCGCCAACTCGCAACCGATACGAAATTGGACCCATAGCACGAAGGAAGAGGGACCAGCTTGTCTGGAAACTGCCTGCGGTGGTCTCGTTGGCATCCCGAGACGACGGACACCAACAGGAGTCCATGTGAATAACACTTGGCGCCAAGCTCAATGATATCTGGCTACAGTCACAAACCCGTCTCTCGCCATCATCACTTCATCTGGCGGTCTCTGATTGGTCAAAACCCCACTCACTCGGCCGTTCTCTCGCACCTATCAACCTTTAAAAGCCGACCATCACTCCGTCTGGAGCCAAATCCCCAGCGCACTTTCCCCGCCCATACTGACTCCAAGACAAACTTACGACATTGACCGAGGACCCACGGGAGGACCAAGGACATGGAGGTGATGGCGACATCGCTCTCCGGGGCCGACGGCGCACGCCGCGCGCCCAGCGGCGACCGGCGGCGGGCCAGCGACGCGAAGGACCGGTCGGGCAAGGCGCGGTCGCTGCGGCGCACCATCGTGGGCGAGTTCAAGGCGCTGGCGGAGCAGTCCAAGCTCGAGCTGCGCGCGCTCGTGTTCCCGTGGCGGCGGCCGGACGGCTCGATCCGCCACGACTGCGAGCTCGCGGGGCTCGCGGCGCACGTGCTGGACGCCCTGCGCTCGTCCAAGACGGGCCTGGGCGGCGGCGTGCGGCGCGCGCTGCTGCGCGGCTCGGCCTTCGACGCGTTCCCGGCCGAGCGCTACTCGTTCGTGCGCGCGGTCGGCGCGGACGGCTCGGACGCCAACGCGTGGCGCAATGTGGTCGCGCCGCCCGCGGTCGTGGCCGCTGACTTTGCCACGGGCGCTCACGTGCTGCTCACGTGCTTCCCCAAGGCGGCCGTCACCGAGTGGTGCGCCGTTTGAACTGCAGGCGGTTGAACACTGAGACAGAGGCTAACCGGTCCATGCCGAGCAGGCAGATGGAGCACGCGTGGCGCGTGATGCGGTCGCTGTCCAGACGCCCGCGCAGCCGCTTCCAGCGCGTGCTGCGCGTGTGGGACGCGCACAAGAACTGGGTGCTGACGCAGGAGTTCCACGCGCAGTGGACGCCCGCGCGCGACAGCTTCAACCACCTGCGCGCCTTCTCGGAGCAGAGGCTGCACGACGTCGTCTTCCAGGTCGCCTCGCTCGTGCACTACCTGCACGCGCACGACCTGAGCTTAGCCGGCGAGCTGCGCCACTGGGACGTCATGGTGAGTCTTCGAGCTGTTGGGACCAGACGGGCGATGTGCTGATCTCACGGTCTCCCACGCGATGCACTGCCCTCAGCTCCTGGACGGGCGTGCGACGCTCATGTTGAACGCGAGCCTTGTCGTCACGGGGTGCACTTTGGTGCCGGCGACCGACCAAAACAAGGCCGCCGACGTGTGCGTTCCGCCTTAACGGTGGAGAGATGAGATCCACACTGACCAGTTGCTGCTGTACGATGGTTCTTGCTGGGCAGGGCGGCGATCGGGATGCTCATGTTCCAGCTCACGATGGCGCCGTACTCGCCGACGGACAAGCTGACGGTCGGCGCGGTCGAGGGCGTGATCGAGGACCAGCTGAGCTACTTGTCGCCGCAGTGCCGCGACGTCATGTTCGAGTGTCTGAGTGAGTATGAACAAATGATGCTACGGGCTGGCTGGATCGGATGCAGGCTCTAACAGTACTCATCGCCAGCTGCCAAGCTATCGATCGACGAGCTGCTCAAGCGCAAGTGGCTGCGCAACGTGGACTTCATCTCAGTCGGCAAGAAGCGGGACGGTGCGCTCGTCAGCAGCGGCCAGACGAGGAAGCTGCTGTACAACTCGCTGCTCTGGAAACTCGCGACGTTCTTTGTGGAGGAACGCTGGCGCACCGCGCAGCCAACGAACGACGAGGAAGAAGACGACACAGACGCGCGTCAGCGTGGACGGGTGAGGCATACGATCTGGGGACTTGAGCACGCATGCATGGAGGTATTGTGAGCTAACAGATGCGTGTGCATGTTGATGCCATCGAACACGACCAGCGACCAACGAAGCGCTACTACGGCAACGCCGCTAATCGAAGCAGGTCGTTCGCGCCAGCCGGATCGGGATTGCGCTTGCGGCGTGGTGCTGCAGTGCTGCCCCCGTTCGGCACAGCGATTTTGCCGTCGCAGCTGCACACCGAGGCTGCCCATACTGACGAGTCGGTTGAGCAAGACGAGCAGCACGACGGGTACTTCCAGTCGTGGATAAACAAGGAGGTGGAGCTGGACACGGTCCACGTCGACTCGGTGGCTGCTGCTGCGCGCGTGTACGACGAGTTCGCGTATGCGATGCCAGCGATGACAGCCGAGCTGTATGAAGGCGTTGCATACGACAACTTCTTCGACAACTACAGCGAAGCAACGACGGCATCAACGGTCGGCCGCGAGAGCGGGTTCATGATGTTGCCGAACCAGCAGGACACCTTTGCGGGCATTGGAAGCGGGTCAGCGGCGGAGCTGGAGCGTGAGATCCTTCGGTCACTCCAAATCGAGTCTTCGACGTCATCGGCGAGCCACCAGTCAAGAAGCGACGCCCGGGACGAGTCCGATGATGGTGCTACCGCAACTGATCACCGACGCCAACGCCGTCTTCCCAGTCGAGAAAGCATGCGGTCACCTGGCGCAGAGTGGCGCGACCTGACGCTCGACGCGGTGTTCTTCAGCGCGTTCGGCCCCAAGGACATTTCACGCCGGGAAACGTTCCGCCTGGATATCTGGGCATACTTGAAGCAGCAGCGAGCAAGCATGCTCGAGACTGCGCTTGAGCGCAGCGAAGGTGAATGTGGTGGCCGACTGCAACCACTGCAGATCGAGCGCGGCACCCTCGTTACCGTCTCGATGGATGGGAGCGCGCACTTCTCTGTGGTCGGTGACGACTGCAAGTCGTTCCGGTGGACGGGCGAAGTGGACGGCGTGTCCTTCAATCTCGTCCGCACCGATACCGAAGAGAACGGGGACGTCGATGGAACGGAAGACGATGACTTGTGCATCGCACGAGTGGTGGTCGGCGCCAAAGTGTCGATGCTGTTCATTCGACTACGCGTCGCTCCAGAGAGCAACTACAATGGCATGGTCCAACCATCGACGGTGGCCCTGCTCGAGACAGAGATCGAGCACGTGGCGGCCGAGGTGCGGGAGATCCCGCAGGATGAGCTCGAGATCCTCGAGCCCATTGGCAGCGGCGCGTTCGGTTCCGCCATGCTCGCGCGGTGGAAGACCTCGGACCAAGCGATTCCGGACCACGTCGTGGTCAAGACGCTGCGTGAAGACGCGTATCGCGGGTCTGACGCGCTGGAGGAGCTGCGTCACGAAGCCACCGTCATGCACATGCTCGGGAAGCACCCGCACGTGGTGGAGCTGCTGGGCATTTCAACCTCAAGCGACTCCACATCAGCGTCAACGCCGCCGGCTATTGTCACTGAGTACCTCCCCAACGGCAGCGTGGAGGACTTGCTGGGCATTCGCAAGGGTGCTCGGCCACGAGGACTGTCGTCGGTCTCAGCTTCCAGTAGCAGCTCGACCAGCAGCTCACCGCCAGATCTGAACTTGTTCGCACGCACCATCATGGCGCGAGACGCGGCTCATGGACTCGCCAACATCCACCAAGCGCGGTTCCTGCACCGCGACATCGCGGCGCGCAACTGCCTTGTGGACGCCAACTTCCGCGTCAAGGTCGGAGACTTCGGTCTCTCGCGGCGGCTCGCGCACGGGTTCCTGTTCGACGACGAGCGTCGCGGCTTCGGCCCCATCAAGTGGATGGCGCCCGAGTCGGTGCTGCCGCCGCACGTCTTCTCGGCGCACTCGGACGCGTACATGTTCGGCGTGCTCATGTACGAGATCTTCAGCGGGCGAGCGCCGTTCCCGGACGTGTCGGGCCGGGAGGCCATGGCACTCATCCTCGAGGGGAAGCACGTGCCGATTCCTGCGTCGCTGCCGACACCGCACCGCGAGCTCATGGCCAAGTGCTTCGACGTGCACCCGCTCGCTCGCCCCAGCATGGACCAGATCTACTTTACGCTCGACCAGTGGGTGCTCGAGGACACGCGGCAAGACGGGAACGTGGCGACAGTGGCCGGTCAAGTGTGGTAATCGATGTGGAGCTGTGCATGATGCAGGACGGAGAGGGTCCATGATGCAGGACGGAGAGGGTCCTGCCCAAAGTGATTCAAGTGCAGCGCTGGACGAAGACGCAATGGCGAGACCTGAAGCGCAACGTGAAGCGGCATCATGATGGGAGCGAACGGCTGGTCGACGGACGGACGCCGGGAGTCTGCTTGAAGGGTCGGTCGACGGCGTTTCTCTCCGTCTCGACCTGCCCAAGCGTCGGGCGGATCTCGAGAGGAACGCCTGCTCGAGGCGAGCAGGCGCGCCAGAGGCCTCATTCATCGATTGCTGCCGCCCTCGCAAGCCGTCTCTCGACCCGGAGAAGCAACAAGTCGACCCAGACAGAACCTCTTGGCGTGATGAAGCTCTCGTTGTTCGCCGTGCTCGTGGCGCTCGGCCTGGCCAACGCGTCAGCATCCTGCCAGTCCCGGTGCGAGACGAACCTCGTGCACTTCAAGGAGGAGGCGTGCGAGTACTGGCGCTCGCGCCTGCCTCGCCCGGACTTGTACAAGAACTGCGGCGACGGCTACAATCTCGGTACGTCTGGTCGTCTGGACTCGCGAATGCTGTCGATCAGCCGTGCCTAACGTCGACTGGCGACGCTCTCAGGCAGGAAGGCGGGCTGCGCGGGCTACTGCTCGCACAAACCCAACCACGGGCACATGTCTGCGCTACGCATGGACGCGTGCAGCAACTTGCAGCGCATTCCGCCCATCGACCGGCAGGAGGCGTGCCGCGACGGCTTCGCGTCGGCACTCGACCGCGCCAAGGCCGTCGCTGTGCTCGACGAGTTCGTGCACGAGGAGAACGACTTCGTGGCCCCCGACGCCGCCGGAGCCGCCGCCCCGAAGAAGAAGGTCTCGATCAAGAAGGCGCCCGACGTGCAGGAGCCCAAGGTGAGCGGGCGTGATGCTGCGCGAGCGGCCGAGATCCTCAGTGACTGACTATATGTTCGCTATGACAGAGCGTGCTGGAGCAGGCGCGGGAGGAGGCCGCCGCCGCGTTCATCGACGCCAAGGCGTCCGAGCTGTGAGCCGACTGACCTGCAGCGGCACAAGTTCGAGTTTGGCCAGACCCGTCGTCGCCATCCATAACAAGCCCCTTGCATCCTCTCCGATTGCTCTTGTCTGTTTGATGCTCTTGGGCACTTGGATTCATCACTAGTCAATCGACACGCATGGCGCTCGCACCAGACCTGCTGCAGCCTTACATCTGCGCTTCTTCACCGCCGCGTCACGCCTACAGGTCGCCTCCAGGTCCTTGCTGCGTCTGGCCGAAGTCGCCGCCGTTCACTCCCTGCTGCATCTGACCACCGACGCCGTTCCCGAAGCCTCCGCCGTTCATCCCCTGCTGCATCTGGCCAAAGCCTCCGCCGTTCATGCCTGGCTGCATCTGACCAATGTCGCCACCGTTGGCTCCTTGCTGCACTTGGCCGAGATCTCCAGGCTGCTCGCCGCCGCCGTTCACGTCTCCGAGCTGCTGGTTGGTATCACCTGCGTTGTCGATGACGAGCTGCGATGAAGCCGGCGTCGAGCGCTGACCACGTCCCGTTGGTGCTGGCGTCGGGATGCCGCCGACGGCTGCACCACCGCCGACAACACCACCGCCGACGGCTGCACCACCGCCGACAACACCACCGCCGACAGGGACAGCGGCCACGACTGGCGGCTGGACGACCGGGAATGGGACGGCCACGGGGACCGGGAACACCTTGTCGCGATGGCGTCGGTGATGGTGGTGGTGACGGTAGCCCTCTTCATCGTCAGCTTCTTCGCGTCCGAGCATCTCGCCGGGTCCGAACGCTGCGGTCGCGGACTGGTCGGCGATCGATAGCGTGAGGCCGAAGACTGCGAGGGCGGAGGTGAGCGCGAGCACGGAGAGTGACTTCATGCTGCCGGCGGTCGGCTTGGAACGGAAGAGGAGGTTGGAGGAGGAGGAGGTTGGTGCTGGGGCCGAGGCAAGTTGAGGAATGAGCTGGGCTGTGAGGTCGAGAT